>JAKSZP010008342.1:0-74195 GCA_022478985.1 Massospora cicadina
GTCCATTTTTATGCGTTTCCTCAGGTCATCAACAGATGGGAAACCACTACTCCCTTTCTGAATCCAATATAGCCGCTTAGGCTTGCCAACATGGCACCGTAATGGAATTTATATCTTCCTGTATTATTTGGCACAACTGCAGATAAAAAACGCATGAGCTTCTCCTTTTTGGTTTGGCCCTCACTAGTATATAAAAAGGAATGCCATCAAAGAGTTTAACAAGAATGATATGTATCATTAAAGGTAACATGATACTGAAGGGCAATTATGTTATAGATATAAGTTACTTTTGATAGTGATTTATTAAAAATCTAAATTATATTATGTTTGATATGAAATCAATATGCATCATTAAATAAATAAAAAGTATAACCCTACCATTTAAAAATATGGGAAATGGTCAAAAAATATTCCAGTGAGTGATTAGCTACCAATAGCACGTTATAAATAGGTATATAAATAATAAAATATGTTTTCCTCATATTTACCTAAATAGTTGTATAAGCCATTCAGGTTTCTAAGCCTCTTTTATGTAGGTCCTGCCATTAGTATATTTTTTGTTGATGTGAGCTCTATTGGATTACACTTGGGTAATAATTTGCTCCAACGCCTACAAGATGGTTTCCTAAAGGCTACCCAACAATACTCACCATGCTTCTCTTTTTTTATTTCAGAAATTAATATTTAAGGATTAGTTCAACCCAAGACAAAAAAGAGTTATTTCACTTTTAACGTTTACAGATTTAAAATTGAGTAAAAAATTGGCCAACAAAAGGTGAAACATATTACTCCTGCTTTGGCGTAGCCAGGAAGCTTATAACTCCATACTTGATTTTTTGCTAAACTTGGGAATAAGTCAACATGGCCTTAGTATAAAAGTTCGGTAGTAATCAGGCCCTTTCAAACCAGAAATAAGCATATATTTCAATACTTCTCAATAAAGCAAAAATCTAACTGAAATTTATAGCTGATTTGTTTCTACGCCCAACGCTTGGTTAATATTTACCAAATTACTCTGGACGACATTATCACCTCTGTGGCTTCCACTCTTGAGTAGACCTAAGATTTAGATACATATGATTGGGATGAAACGCATTTTACTTGCATTTGATAAATAAAAAAGCGTTTAATGAAAAACTCTGGCCATAGTTGCCAAAGCTCCTTTTAATATGTTCACCCTGGTTCAGCCTCAGTACACGTTGTGGAATCCAAAAAACATGACATGCCTGAATGCACTAATTTTAATTGCTGATGTCATACTGCTAAGCAATGCTGGCACCAATGTGCTGAAGATGCAGAATAGGTTTGTCAAAATGACTAAAGAGGCTCTTCATGTTAATAAGCCTGAAATTCCTCACAAGAACTTAATACTTTGCTCTAAATTTGGATTCATTACTATTAAGGTAAACATTGTTAAAGAACTAATTTCTTTTGATAATAAAGAACTTGATACTAATTACACTTGAATTTTTTAATTTTTTAAGTTTTTAAGCTTTATTTGAGGTGGGACAACCTGAGTATAATACCACACCAATTAAGGGAATTTGAATTAATAGCAAAGGAGGATAAAACCTGTAAAACCTCCATTCATGGCGTATGATGGCCAGGAACTCCATGGACCACCTTGATATTTGCTATCTTAGTCCAGGGCATTGGTGCACAACGCCAAAACAGTCATAATTGTCCCTTACCTAAAGTTCATCTATTGGGATTGAACTTGGGAGGCAGTAGTCATTGAGCCCATACTCTACCACATGGGTACCCTCCTGGTGATATTGATTACATTTTATCCAATTAATTCCTCATATTTCTCACACTGCATCCACAATTTGTAAACTTGGTGAGTTAGTCTCTGTCAGTGCTCAACCAATTCCTGGTATTTAATTAAAAGCTGCAGTTATCAACTTATTATTATCACTTGAAAAACATATTATTATAAAATATTGCCCTAACTTATCTAAATAAATTTGGAGTATGGCACCAATGACCATAGTGCACTGAATATATAGGGGCTTACTTCAAAATTCTCATTCAGTTTATTAGGCTATTCTTACTCACTTCAGCCGTGGCTCTTGATAATATGCTATCAATTTTCTGGAACGTCAGTTCCTTCATGAGTACTCTAATGTTATACATATGATGTTGGTTCTTTTCTTTATTAGGAAATTAAGTTCCATTATAGTTCAAGATCTCTCTAGTTAGTAAACAAGACATCAATTCTTAGACTTGAATACTAGATACAGGCAACTGAGTTGATCATATCAAATACTAATTATAAGGTCCTTGGGTGCTGTTGAACTTTGCCCCAGTCTAGATGAAGCTTCAACTTTAGCCTTATAATTCATTGTTAATTTAATTAATGTCAATTTATCTATTAATATCTTATTTAACCGAGGCAAGCCGACCAGGGGATAGGCATTACTGAAAGAAAGAAATGACATGAAACCTGAAGAGGGTTAACTCCATTGAAGAAAGTTTTTCCACCTCCGGATCGGGACTCAAATTTTTCTGGTTACGTCATGGGTAAGGTTTTCGTGTTATTAGACCTACTAACCGCCAATAGCTTCCTTCGGCTGGCACCCTAATTGATGTGCGAAGGGCGGGAATTGAACCTGCAACCTTCAGGTTGGTAGCCATACCCCTTACTGACTCGCCTTCCACCCCCTTGATCTATTATTATTGTTAACAATGGTTTATATTTAACATCAATTTATAAATTTATATTTTATTGGGCCCAAAGCGCAAAATAACTCTTATTAATATATAAAAAAGAATTGAAAAATTTCCCATAATAAAGCTGAGTTCATGCTCCAACAAATTCTGGATAGGTTGCCCCAAAATTGCTCCACTGGCAGTTGAGATAGGGATAATGTCTGAACTGACATAATATCATTTTGATATTAATCCTGAGGTTATATTCAGTGTTTATATCCTCTAGTCAACCACCTTATGCGACCTATTATGCCTTTCTCCTACTTTGTTTTATAATGACAGATAATGAATACCACTTATCTGTGTAACCATTATTGAATTCCGTTCAACCTTCAATGATGAATACTGATCTATTACCATTCTCTGAACCTGGACTGTGACATCATCTCCTATATTCTTGAATCAACCTCCATTTTACACGTGGTAATCATCTATTACTCATCATAATACTGATTTCCCCCTAGTACATTAAATTTTACTATTATTTACATAATTACCTTAACCTCTTATGACTTAATTTCTTTTAAAAAGTATTGTTTCCTTGGCCTCTATATAGAGTTAAGCTGGTTAAGTCCATTGTATCAAATTAGGTCCTGAGAAAAGCGTCCACCTACTCCTTGTCAGCTTGGCCCATTAGAAATGCTGAGAGTGGTGCTTTATACAGGGGCACTCTGATTCGCCACTGTGAAATAATCTGTCGCCCTAAGTACAACACTCTCTTGGAACCGCTGCACTTCCTATTACTAGGTCAAATTCTTTTTATCTAGAGAATAGGGACTTCTGAACCCAAAGTGAGGCTAAGACCCCATTCAATCTTATCAGGAAAACCTCTGAACATATGGCAGAGGTTAAGTTTCAACTTCTTGTTGTCCAACCAGGAATCTCCAAGTGCCCAACCATTCCTTGCCAGACAAGTTGAGAAGAATTACCTCTGCAATTAATTTATTATTATTACATGTTGTCACTATCCTGAAGACGTTGTAATTTCTTTTTTTCTAATTTATAAGTATCTTTACTGAGGCCTCTTCAAAACTGACAAGCTGAGCTGAACGCCCATGCACTTTGAAAATTTCTATTGCCATACAGAGAAAATGACTTTGCTTGGACTTATTCTAATTTGCTATATCTGTTGCTAGCACCACCCTGATCATCCAACGTAAGGATTATCTTGATTTTTCTTTATGCTATTATAATGGTTCATCTGGACTTACCACCCCAAAATGCCTCAACAACCATTTTACATCTTCTTTTTTTTAGTACTAGATGGTCCCAACCCAAGGGGGGATTCATCGATGTTTATCTAATTATGCCTGGGCTCCTAAGAGCCTGAGGCGAGGGAAGGGGAGGGAGGAGGCATCGAGAAAGGGAGGGGGGTTTGCGCGCCAGAGCCGTGCTGCAGTGACAACTGAGCGGGGGAGGGTTGGCGACATAGTGCAGACCTTCAGGGCCATCTCAAAGTGTACCTGAAAGTGGGTGATCATGTGTGGAAGGGTCCACACCTGCTGGTCAAAGGCAGCACGAAGGAAGGAGTTATGGATGGTCCAGATGGCTGTGGCATAGGCGAGGACACGGAGGGGTCGGTGGCAACCAGGCAATGTCTGCTCAAACATGAGGTCTTACACAGGGTGTCCAGACCAGGGCTGAGCATGGAGGAGCGCGCGAGCCTTTGGCCAAAATGCGGCGACACCTGGACAGGTGAAAAAACGATGGAGGTGGGAGTCAATAGGCTCCACACAGCGGGGGCAGCTTTGGTGCTGGAAGGTAGGGCCAGTCCGGTCCCCTGTCCTGTATGAACAGTGGAGCACCCTCCATAAGGTGTTGGACACCTTTGCTGACAGGATGGGGTGATAGACGTCCTTCCACAATTCCTTAGGGTCAAATCTCACGGAGGGAGGGAGGAGCTCAAGGAGTCTTGGGCGGATGGGAGGACGATCTTGGGGGTTGAGGCGAGTTGTGACAACTTGTCCATTGTGCACAATTGCATGGCGACGTGGGCTGAGGCCAGGGCCTTCCCTTCTGTATGGGAAGGCATGGTGGATCCGCGCGCCTACTCGTTTCAGGGCAAGGAGAGCCTGGTTCCAGTAGGGGGATGAGGTGGGTTTTAGGCGATGGCCTGGGTGGTTTGTGAGCCACTCCCCTAATGAGGTCAGAGATGCTCTAGGAAGACCCAGAGCTGCTGACACTGACTGGCGGAGGGCGGGCGCCCATTGGGGCATGGGGGTCGCGTCCCAGCAGACAATCGGCCATATGAACTTCAGGAAGATTGTGGTGGCGTGGGATCGCGTGTCCAGAAGCCCTAGGTCCCCTTCATTGCAGGGTTGGGCAATGGTTAAGAGGGCCATTGGTGGATGGTTTGAGCCCCAGATCCAACAGCGGAGGGTTACATTGAGCCGCGTATAAAAGGCATCTGTGAATGGGCAGACGTGCGCTAGGAACCAGACTTTGGAGAGGAGGAACACATTGGCCATCAGAGCTCGACCCTGGGGGTGATGTGCCGCCGGTTCCAGCTGGCAATCCTGGAGTTAACTGCTGCAAGGAGCAAGTCCTCATTGTCTTTTAGCGCAACTCCTTGTTGGTTGGTGAGAACGCCCAGGTGACGGAAGGTACCGCGCTCAGGTTCAATACCAAATGGTGGGGGGAAGGTGGGGGAGCCGACCTGTACAACTGTTGTCTTGGAGGTGTTGACCATGGCGTTGGACGCCTTGGTGTATCTCTCAATGGTCACAGCAGCGAGGGCAACATCCCCAGGGCAGCCAAATGCAATGGCAGTGTCATCTGCAAATGCCATGGTGTGTGGGGGCTTTACCTGGGACCAGAATCCCTGTTAGCTTGTCCTGTAAGGAGGCCAAGAGGGGGTCAAGGGTGATGTTAAAAAGGATAGGGCTCAGGGGGTCCCCTTGCCGGAGACCTTGTCCAACTGGTACTGCCACTGTAAAACCCATTGGCGCCAGGACTCTGGTGTGGAGCTGGTCATAGAGCGCTGATATCCAGCGCCTAGCTGCGGGTGGGAGATGGAAGCAGGCCAGGGAAGCATCAATATACTTCCAGGCTACCCGATCATATGCTTTCTCCATATCCAGAAGAGCCACAAAGCCATTCACCTTACGAGAGTTAGCAGTCAAAGTCACGTGAAGGTCATTATAGTTGTCCCATAACGAACTCCCCGGAATAAAACCGTACTGGGATGGGGAGAGGCGAGGTGACACCCATTTGGTGATGCGGTTGGCCAGAAGCTTCGTGAAGAGCTTGTGGTCTGTATTGATCAACGCTATGGGGCGCCAGTTCGCCAGGTTCTCACGGTCTGACTTCTTGTGAATGAGGGTCGTGATTGAGCCTCTGGAGTCGGTGAGGACCTCGCCTTTCACCAAGAGTGCAGCGAAGAGGTCGCGGAGGGTTCTGGCTATCACTGCAGGTTCCAGAAGGTACACCTCAAAGGGTATTCCGTCTGGGCCTGGGGCTTTAAGCCGTGGGGATTTCAGAAGGGTTTCCATCACCTCCTGGATGGAAATAGGCGCCAGTAGAGCCTCATCAGCCCGTGTGTCAATGGGCGGCTCTGGAGCCCGCCACAGGAAGTCTTGGATGTCCGATGGGTCCACCTGGGTGGCATGGAAGAGGCTGGAGTAGAAGCGGCGTAGTTCCTGCGTGATTTCCTCCTTATCTGAAGTGGTTGTAGTGCCAATCTTCAGTACAGTAATATCCTGCGCTGTTGACCGGGCTTTCTGTTTCTGAAAGAAGAAGCGGGTGGGGCGTTCCCATTGAGCATAGTAACGAGATGTTGTAAAGTTTGCTGCCCGTTCTTCCTGCAGTGTGAGCTCCAAGCGGAGTGCTTCCTGCGCCGCTTCCCAGTCTTCCAACCATCTGGGAGAGGGCGAAGGCTGGCAGTTTCGCTCTAGATGTCTGATTCTGGCTTCCGCCTTTTTGACTCTGGCGCGAGCTGCAGTCATCTGGGCTTTGGCACAGTTGTAAGCAACGCGGGTGATGCCCTCCTTGGTCACCGCCCATCTAGCCTTGTGGTCAAGCAGGTGGGGTGGGGGAGGTGAGAGTCTCCCGGATGGTCATAGACAGCTTCTCCTTAGTGAAGGGGTTGTTGAGAAGAGCTGGGGCAACCCTAGGCCAGAACCTACGCGACAGTCTAAGTGTGGTGGTGAGGACAACGGTGAGTGACCTGTGATCACTCAGATGGTTGTCACGAGAGATGGAGAGAGGAGACGCGGCCAATTAGCAGGGGGCCAATCAGTGCCATATCTATGCGTGACACTGACTGGAAAGCTCCTCCATCATACTGGATCCTAGTCATGCAACCTAGGCCAGACGCGGAGGGTGGAAGCGCATCTATAAAGCCACTCAGGCGAAGGAAATCCTGGAGGCGACTTGATCCAGGGCGTTCCTTTGCTGCAGGGGGGTAAGAGTCACGGACGCGACTTATGGTTGTGTTGAAATCTCCTAAGAGGACTATATTCCGTTGGAGATTGAGTTGGAGGAGCTCTTCCAAGAGCCGATTTTGCTCCTGACCTGCATTAGGCAGGTAGATGCTTGCAGCGAAGAAGGAGAAGTCAGGAGTGGTGAGTTTGGCCAGTATGAGGCGGCCACCTAGATATTGTGAAAAAGAATGGGTTTTAACCCGGGGATTTAAAACAATAAGGGCGGCATGGTTTGTCCAGAAGGAGTTGCCTCCAAACTGTTCATTCCATGCAGATTGTTCGTGGGGGAGGATATGGGGCTCCTGGACAGCAGCGATGTCAATTTGTGCTGACCTGAAGTTTCGGAGGAGGTGGGCTCTCCACTTAAAGTCCCGCAACCCATTTGCGTTGATGGATTGCAGGGCCAGGGTGCTGCCATGGGGACTCATAGCTGTTCCCCTCCATGTCCTGGGGGTTGCCAGCGCTTAAACCTGCTGCTGTGAGGCGGCTAGTTTTGAGTCCTTTAGCTTGACTATTAGCTGCAATCCGTGAGGAGCGTCGAGGGTTCTGAGGGGAAGGAGAGGGTGGGGGGCGGAGGATCACTAAGCCAGCCTAGGATGCTGCCCCCGCTCCATTGCAGGGGAAGGATCTGAGGGTGCTCAATGGTGACCTCCGCGGTGTCCCCATTTGATGAGTCTTAGTCCATATTCACTTCCTCCAACACTTCAAAGGATCCGCGTGAAATGGACTGTGGGGTTGGGGTAGGACTCTTTGAGGTGGCACTTCTACCGCAGGCCGCGAGTTGCCAGTCCATGCTGGTGGGCATAGCTCCATTGGGAGCTGAGGGCTGATGCGATAAATCGCTGGTGGAGGTTGGTGGGGGTGCCGAGGAGCCCTGAGTGGGGGTGGCTGACGAGGGGCACCCTGTGGGAGATGCCTTGCGCTTGGTGAGAGAGGGAGTTGACTCTGGGAGATTGGAGGGGGTGCCCATTGGAAGGGGGGCATGAGCGCGAAGGTATCCCACACCAATAGTGGGGTTAGCTGTTTCAACTGCTAGGCGTAAGGCCTCAGGGGACAGGTCTTGAACGGGAACCCATTGTGTGGGTTATGGAATTGCTGCTGCAGCCATGTGGGATCGTTTTTGGCCTGGTTTAGGCCCCTGGGTGGTGGCTAAGTGGGCTTGTTTTCGAGCTGTGCAGCCACTATACAAGTGTCCAAGGGCGTTACACCATGAACACTGGGGCGCGCCTGATCAGGGTCGACAAAAAAGATCTCAGGGCATGCCCCAACTACCGCCACACGAGGAATAACCTCAATGTTATGGGATACAGTGGGGGAGGGGATGAACGACGCCCTAGCAGTGCGAGCTCTTTGAGTGGGAGCATAGTAAGAGGGGACGCTAAAGTCCACTGAAAGAACAGACCCAAACTCCATTAAACCACGATGGAGTGCCAGTTTAAGAGACTCAGTATCAACAGTCGTTGGTAGGTTGGAAAAAGTAACCCATGAAATTTCTCCAGGTGAGAGCGTGTGCGGGAGATGTGAAGAGATCCGCGTGGAATAATGACCTGGAGGGTGGCAGCATGGTCAGCAAGGGCAGCTTCAGTGAAGCCCACATCGATGTAGTGGCCCTCCACTGATTCATGGATGGTGGTGTTAATAGGGAATGTCTCCGCAATCGCTGCAAAGTATGAGAAGTAATCCTCTGTATAGAATTCAACATGGTTATGCCCATAATAAAGGCGAATTGCGTGGGAGAGGGTTGAGCGAGGTAGAGCTTTTTGCGCTCTAGTTTCGGCCCATTTCTTCTTAACATCAGCAATAAACGCCACTTCATGGGGATCAGCTTTGGGTAGCGTTGGTGCCAGAGGTTTTTGCCATGCCCCAGTGGCTCCTTTGGTATGTTTGTGTTTGCTTTGGGCTACAATTGCAGGTTGAGTGTGAGCTGGTGGTTTGGACAAGTTTGCGGAGTTCCCTTGTTTCTGGAATGTTACAGCAGTTGCTGGCGTCATATTAAATTGAGGGGCGGTTTGTTGGGCCTCGCTAAATTGGGGAGGCCCATCCAGATTGGAATTAACTCCAGCCAGTTGGGAGGAGGGAGATGTTTCATCACCATCCCAATCTATTTGGGTAAATTCAGCCCGAGTATTTGCTGTGATTTCGTGGGCAAAACTCACTGGCTGATTGGTGAATTGGTCGTTTTCAGCATATTGAGATAAAGTGCCGACTTGAGAAGTGCCAATTATGGGGTTTAAATGGGACGGGTGAGATTGGAACTGGTGTGAAGTTCCAAAATCCAAACCATTTGAATCCTCATTGGGAAGAGTAGATTGTCCCAATTTGGTGCTTAGTGAACCAGAATGTGCGGCTAATCCAGCCTTACATCTGAGGATTTGGGGGCCAGGTAGCTGGGTATCGCCCCTCATGGAGGGAGCCAGAAACACGGCGTCAGCAATAATAGATGGGGCTGAATTAGCTGACACAATGGGGGAGGTGAATGTCTGGATGGGCTGAGTTGCATTCAACTGAGAAGACGCCATTAAAACAGCGTGGGTGATGGCCTCCTTGGTTGGAGGGGGCCCAGCGGGTTAGTGGGAGGCAGCGCACACAGATCTGTTAGGCGTGCAGGTTGCAGAAGTGCGATCAGGTGAACTGGCGCTAGTTGGAGTAGCTCCAGGTTGGGGGTGGTGCCTGCTTTCATGGCTGCTGCTTGAGAGCGGGTGATTCTGGTTGACCCTGAGGTGGGTAACTGAGGGTTGCTTCGTTGGGGTGGTGCTGGCTCGTTTGGCATAGCCTGCGGGTTCTTTTGCGGGGTTTCCCGCCATATTTGCTAATAGTTTTCATATATCTCTTTAGTGGAGCTAAATTTCAGGCTGGATTGATTTTCAAAAAGTGATGCTTAGCAGAAAGAGATTTTTACCATTTTACATCTTCTTGTTGATCTAATTTTGTAAGAGCGTTATAATCTTTTATTTTTATCAAATTAAACTAATTTATTAAAAAATGCAAACAACAAAAATTAAAAAAATAAAAAAATGATATCTATTTATTTTATCATACTATTTTTTATTTCAATAACTTTTTATGTTTCATTTTATCTCTAATTATGATTTTAATAACTTTTTGAAGGCCAGTCAACCCAAAACTGGATTTGAAAAGCATTCACGGTGAATTAACTCAGATTTTCAATATGAAACAATTTCACTGCTACCACAGTTGATATTACCTTTTTTCCTTTCATCCATAGTGAGGCTAAGGGGCATAGTGCTAATCTGTCCCTACCTGCGGTCTCTTTATTCCTGCCAGCTTATTGTCCCATGCCAAAATTAAAACCATAGGATCTGTTGCACTGATCAAGCCATACTAAGCCTTTACTTTTATCTTTCTAAGTTAATTTTGGCCTGCCATATCCAGTTAATCCCCTGACATGAAACTTACCATCAATGTTGACCTCATGACAATATTATTTCTTGACACCATGTGCCCCTGCCAGAAGGCTCGCTACTCAGCTCCCCACCTTTACCATTGGTTTACCATGTTGTCTCTGGTATCCAAACCCCATTAACATACTCCTGCAGAGGTGAGTAAACCACAAATAGTATCTTCTGCACTACCCAAGCCTACTGCCATACATTTCCCATTTACTGCTTTCTTTATACCCAGGATTCTCTAAAACAATTTTTACATCACTGATCTGAACTAACTGTTGTGCTCATCCTTTCCACCTCACCAGCAGTGTTCTGCGACTTATTCTGCCTGATAATCCTAAACCCTCTTAGTTTTCTTTCCCTTTGTTGAGTATCTTGCCAGTTCATGATACAATGAATCCTACTATCATGGAACAGACCTACTTAAACTCAAGAACCAGGTTAATAAGGCATATATTAGTGAAGGTTTCAGTATCACCCTGACAGAATCATTGTCACCCCAGTTAAGGCTTGGAGGGGGCTCTGTGGGGCTTTGCCCTAGTCTAAGTGAAGTCTCAACATTAGGGCTATAATTTAGTTGTTTATTTAATCAATGTTAACTTATCTATTATTATTATTAATGAAATTGGTCTATATCTAATACTAATCTATCAATTTATATTTTATAGGGCCCAAAGACCAAAATCACTAATATTAATATATTTTATTTTACTGAGCAATTTTTCCATAATAACGCATAGTTCACGACTCAACAAATTCTGGATAAATTTCCCCATTAGTTCTCCACTGGAAGCTGAGATAGGGATAATGTCTGAACTGAGATAATATCATATTGATATTAATCCTGAGGTTATATTCAGTGTTTATCTCCTCTAGTCAACCACCTTATGTGACCTATTATGCCTTACTCTCTTTTGTTTCCTAATGGCAGATAATGAATACCACTTAACTGTGTAACCATTATTAATTTCAGTTCAACCTTCAATTATGAATCCTGATCTACTACCAACTCTGAACCTGGACTATGCCATTATCTCCTATATTCTTGAATTGACCTCCACCTTTATACGTGGTAATCATCTACTACTCATCATAATCCTGATTTCCCTTAGTACATTAAATAGTACTATTATTTACATAATAAAATTAAACTCTTATGAATTATTTTTTTAAGATTAGTGTACCCTTGGGCCTCTGAACTAGCGTTAAGCTGGTTAAATCCATTGTATTAAATTAGGTCCTCAGGAAATCGTACACCTACTATTTGTCAGCTTGGTTCATTGGCAGAAATGATGAGAGGTGTGTCTACAAAAAATTGTGGTCAATAGAAAGAAGGCATGCCCCACATCTTCCAGGTTCAATGCTGATAGCGTCAAAATCACAATTATCAGTATATACTAAAATTTACATGGATATTTATCCTGAAAACATTATGTAAATCTGGGGTAAAAGCAACCCTCTTTAAAAAAATCCTGACCTGTCCTAGAATATTGGACCCTGTTTATCTGGGGCCAAATTCAATATCACTGGCTGACTTAACTAGTGATTTTTGAATGGTGGATCCCAGTGCCCCAATTACTTAAACTTTACTATCATCTATTGACAATGTGATGTCTTTTTTATACTGGAATCTAACAATCATAGTCTATATCAGCCCACTCAGTGGCTTTAGTTAAAGCTTTGATTAGGAAGGATTTACATTAAATAGCTAAAAAGATTGGAGAGTATTGAGAAGGGTATGCCGACCTATTCCTGACTACCACTCAATATATTGGGAAAAGAAAGGGCGTAATGAATCATGTAGAAGTAGGGGATGCTTCGCCCATTACTGACCAAACTGATATGAAGAGTAAGATGGAGGAATTTCATGTTATAACTGAGCTCAAACAGTTGTTATAATCCAAATTATTGGTGTCATCACGTAGCTTTTGGACATCTCCACCTGTTGATTCAAAAATAAGGACGTTAATCAAAAAGTAGTTATGGACTACTGAAGCCCAACTCTGTAACAAAGAAAATTTTGCCTTATGCCCAAATTAACAATTTGCTACGCCTCCTCTCTGGGGCTCACTTTCCTGGCATTGGATCTTGCTATCAGTTATTTGCGGTTTAAAATAGCTATCTTAAGAATAATATATTGTGCTTTATAGCTATAATGGGTTATATAAACTGACTTGCATACCACAGGGCTCTACAACGCCCCTGAAATGATTTATCACGATATTGAAAGTTTTTAAGGTGACCTGAAGCTGTGTGTCCTAGTATATCTTGATGACATCATGGTTTGCTTGAAGACCTTTGATGAGTACTCAAACATCTTTAAGAAAATTTAATTAACTGACAGACCTCCCTTAAACTCAAG
This sequence comes from Massospora cicadina, assembly GCA_022478985.1. Taxonomy (NCBI): domain Eukaryota; kingdom Fungi; phylum Entomophthoromycota; class Entomophthoromycetes; order Entomophthorales; family Entomophthoraceae; genus Massospora; species Massospora cicadina. Next base: position 12,903 of record JAKSZP010008342.1, read on the forward strand.
CATACAAGTGCTCATTTTTTCACCAAAGAGGAGACTTTTAGGGCACAAGGTTACACAACAAGGAGTTCAGTCAACAATTTTTAAAGCTACTACTGCTAAAAGATTTCTTCCCTAATAGCCAGAGTAATATTGAGTAACTTTTATAATTTGGGTTAATGTTGAGATTTGTTTTAAATATACGGGAAAAACCATCATATTTATGTATATATTAATTATCAAATATGTAGAAGCCTTTAAATAGTACTCATCCTTGCATTGACAAACATTATAGCATTAATTTTTATCAATCACCTCACCCCCACGCCCCCATTTTCTAGTATGTTTAATTTATGATTGATTCTTCTTGACTCTTTCCCAGTGTAAAAATTAATCCCTAATTTACTATTATAATACCACGCCGTGAGGTTGTGTAAACTTAAATCACCTAACTTATTATCGGATACCTCGCCCCCATGCCAGTGTACATTCACATTGATAGCTGTTCATTATTACTCATGGCAATTTTCCATATTTTTATTCATATAGAGACAAAATAAAATTACTTAATAAACGATCTGAAGTCTTTAAACTAGCCTTGCTGACTTTTCCAATATTTATATGGCTGTTACAAGATTCAAAAGTGCAGCTAAGTTGTCAAACTTATTTTCATCAAAAGTATCTATGAACTTAAAGAGAATATAATTAAGGGATTGACGCTGTGAAAGAAGAGCTGGTTTAATTAATAATCTAATAAAGTCTACTCACCAAATGAGTACAATGTGTTTGACTTTGAAGTATTTGATACTACAGGTGCTAAGAGCATTATGTTGAACCTGAAAGCCCCAAACCATTATCATTACAAAAAACTACAGCATTTAAATTCATTTTTTAATTAATATTCTGATATTAATATTTAGAATTTTAGGTGAGGATACCCCAGTGGTAGAGTATAGACCCTCTACCATTGCCTACTCAAGTTTGAACCCTAATAAATGAGCTTTGGGTAGGGGAAGATTATGACTGCGTTAGAGTTGCGCACCAATGCCCCAAACCAAGATAGCAAATAGCAAAGATGGTCCATAGAGTTCCTGGCCTATCATATGCTGCGCATGGAGGTTTTAAGGTTTTATCCTCCTTTCCCATTTTCTTCACTTCCCTTTATTGGTACGGTATCATCCTCAGGTCAGCCCACCTTGAATAAAATTTAAAAATATTTATAATTTTCTTTAAAAAGGTTTTTCTTCAATAAAAAAACATCATCTACCTCAGATTTTATATGTGCATAAAAAGTGATGCCTCTGCGCCCATTTCAACATTATGTTGCTCATTTAAGGGCTACAATAGAACACTGACATTAAAAAACATTATGGACCAAGAATCAAGTTGCTTTGGCATTTGCTTCAGTGACAAATACTTACACAAACCTTTGATTAAGGCGAAACATCCTAAACTACCTTAAGCTTAACAATTCTGATAATGAGGAGATTGAAGTCCATTCCTAAGATTACACCGCCATCCTAATTAAAAACTCAATTTTTTAGCTCAGGTGTCTAATGTCTCCATAGCCAAGATTGAAAGAGTTATCAAATGGTTTTTCATGGCTATAAACTTACCACTTCCAACTAAAATGAATCCCAATTAAGCATGTTTCATACATACATGTTTCAGGATCTCTTATTTGAGAAATACCACCTGTTCTATGAAATTTTTACTGATGCCATGGTCAAGAAACTCGCTTCTCAGGAGCAGTTTTCTACTTTATAACTATGGATATACACCCCTCCATTCGCCAAGAGCAACAGATTATAGAATAATGGTATATTAAAATAAGCATAATGTCTGAGTTTATAGGCGCAACAACGGGACAATATAATTTAATCTGGCAGTTGTACAGTACCTTCCACAATATTCATATAATTGTCCAATACAATACCATCATACCAATGAAGATCATTAGAAGATGGAAAAAGCTTGATGGCTAATTGAATGCTTACATGGCTTACATAGCTGTCAAAGTAATGAATATCAGTAGAGTAATACCTCACTAGGCGCTGAAATCACCCAACACTGTATCAAGGTAGAGATAATATTTAAACTGAAGGCGAGCATCATACAAACTCTGAAGGGGAAGACCAAAAGCCCACTAAAATAATGCAAAGTCCACAAGGCATCACAGCGAGTCATTGGACATATACATTGGCAACTCTTAAATCCTGTTATATTAGAATGGCCAAGTAAAATATATTCCAAGAATTTAAAGGTAAGCGATGAAACCTCAATTCCTTAAAAAGCATATAAGTGGAACAATTTAACCCATCCTTGACCTATATAGAGGAATTTACTTTCTGCATAACTAGTGTAAGCCCTAGGATAGAAAATAAATTAATAATCAGAGAAAACTGTGACTAAAATCTGATTTCTGTACAACTAAGTGGAAGCTGCATATGCTGAAAAATAATTAAGCCAGTGTGCGGAATCTTACTAGCATGATGGATCAACTCAACCTGAGATTAAGGTGACCTTTGCAGATGTGTACAGGTCCATACCAGTGATGACCCTCAGACATACTTTTGATGCAAAATAAAACATTATGACATATATATAGAAATAAAGATGACAATGTGACATTTGCGCACACTGTGCCTGACTTCTTTACCTCAATTCCAGCTCTTAGTATTCCTGACCAAATAGATACACTAGTGATCCCAACTCAGGATACTCCAGTGACCCTACTCACAATAATTCAGAAACACCGTTACATATCACTTCATCTCGTTTCACTCTAGAAACCTCATCTTGCCACTCTGGAGGCTATAAGAGTTTTCATTCCTCAATAGTAGCTCTTTTAACACTGAAAGCTAATCAATATCTTTTCAGGAACCCATCCCAGTAGTAATGAGATCCAATTATATATAAATTAATCAACTTGTTAAACTTTGATAAGATTTAGAACATATACACCATCATATTGTTTTTTACTTACCATGGGGGTACAAAAACGCTGCTCTATCCACTTAAATAAGTTCATTATATCTGTAAGTCAAGAGTTGGTAATGCTAATTAAGTGAAGTTTAAATGCTTTACAAACAAGCGAAACTCTTGTTATAAATGAGTTTGGAGGATCAGAAAATCTGACTACCCAGAAGAGCATAGTCTCAACATCATAATAAATAATATATTTAATTTTCATAATTTTCTGATTTTTTTCTACCTCAAGACCCAAGTTTAATATTAAACAAAGTTATAGAATAATTTATACGCTTAAATCACAATTCCACACCTGAAAGCCCTATAAGGAGTTAAACCATGTATTGATACCAGTGTTTAGTGAAACATACCATTTAACAAACGGTTACTTATTTTAACTGATGCACTGCCACATTTGAGATGCCAAATAAAAGTCACTGTGAACCTCACAAATTATACAACAGGATTAACTAACCTGAAAAAAATTACATGGGGCCGCTGGCCCTCGCCCCAATAGACCTGTGTCTTTAAATCCCTTGTCACATATGCATAAAGACAGGGCAATATGCGAACTAATTCCCCACTGTTGTCACAAAAAGAATAACACTTTGTGAGTCTAATTACTGTTGAATTTTTAGGAAAAGAAGGGGCGGAATGAATAAGGGATATACTAGTTTTACCAACATCAAAAAAGCTAATTAAGTAAATAACCTTTTGCAATACACCAACAGGTTGGTTAATGAAAACCATGACGCCCACTTCTGGCTTACCATCAGTAATTGACGATGATGTGGTTGGGTGAACCATTTGTGGAAGAGTAGAAGCCAAAATAAAGCAAAAATTTATATGGAAGCCTAACATGAAACAATTGGAGCAACAAGAGCTGATAATCATATCTGGCAATACTTTAAAGTTGGATGGGGTCCAAGTGGTCATACCTATTGGGGCTCAAAAATCAAGCCACCAGTTATATGAAGACATACATCTTATTAAAGTCAATCTGAAACTCTTAATAGCTACTTAATTTTTCCTCTGATTTTTTTATCTGGAGTGGACCTATTGATATTAAGGTGAATAAACTCAAGGTTAGAGAAATATTGGATAGTGACACCAATCAATATTGTGAATACAAAACTATTTAAAGCTTGGGATCACGCTGGATATAGATCACCATAAAAATAGAGAATCGTGAAGCTCATATCACTACTTCTCTAGGAACAAATAGTTAAAGGCTTCTGAAAATTAGCTCATTTATAGTATCAGCTCTAGCTATCATGTTAACAAACCAAATTATGAATTTCTTATTAAGACATCATTTATGCTGAAATATGTGGTTATAGCTAATTTTAAAAAAAAATAAACGATTTTTTAAGATGCTATGACAAGTCATTATGCTATACTGCCAAGTAATTAACATTAATCAAAAGCCTAAAATCAGTCGTTTGTTTACCATGAGTAGAAATATGAGATTTTATTAAAACTGGGACATAGGTGGTCTTCACCATTAGCCCTCATGGCACAAATGAGTTAAATTCTAAAACATTTATGATAAAAAGAGGTAATGTCTGAAGAGATCCTTAACACGTTCTAATATACCTTGTAGCCTATAATCTTAAGATAAGGCCTGAAGGAAAGCGGAGTAAGCCACCAATATTTCAGCACATACAAACTTACCAAAAACAAAAGATTTGATGTGAAATTGTAGAGTCAGCGTAAATGTAATGGGATCAAATATGCTTTTTATTATTAGTGGGTGGGACCTAGATAAAGGTGTAAAACCAACTGGAAGGCTCAGACACCTTGGAGGTTTTAATATAGCAAAAATATACATTAAATATAGGTACTTTGCGAAAATGTTTAGTTCTTAGCTATAGGAGTATACTAATAAAATATGAATTAAAGTTTTTTTCTAATATCAATTTGAGGGTTGAGGCGGATTAATCAGAGCCTAAAATTACTCATAGCTTATAGATCCTTGCTAAGCAGCCTGATCTTATATCACTAAATCTTGTCATATCTACGACTATATTTTTTAATATTTTCTAAATTTTTTGCTAAAATTGAGTTTTTTTCTCAAATATAGCACTATTTTGTAGTGATAATTTAGCTGAAAAGGCCATAAGCCATTTCTTGTTTATTCTTTATGAAAGGTCTTTAATAGTCTTTAAGGTCTCTTAAGCCCCTTCAGGGGTAGGTTCCAAGACCTCCTTTTTGGACCCTTTAGATTTGTATAATGGCAATAGCTTTGAGATCACCCTTCTTTCTATGGCGGGATACCCCTCCTGAGGGGACATCAGCAAGGGCATAGTTCTTGTATGGTCTGAAAGTTTCATTTCACAAAGGTTTAGGGGAAATGACCAGGGGCTTATGGCGTCAAGAAAATTACTGTGAAACTCTTCAACTAACACATGAGCATGGGTCAATTTTGGAGAACACCCGGTTATTCTCATCTCTGAATGCCCCACCAATATATTAAGTATTTTCGATGGTGAAGCAGACTTGATGTTAGTAAGGCATCAATTCTATACACATGATTGCCATCTACCATAATAGGATACGGTGTATCTGGATTGGTCCCAAAGTAAGAAATTAAAAGCAAATGTTCAGGGTCTGGAAGACTTTAATAGTAGGAGAGAAGTCAAGTTGATAAGTTTCTTTACTTGCCTTGAGAATAACCTTGAATGGTTTAACACATTTGTGCCCAGGCTTCCAGAAGGGCTGATTTAGGTGGAGGTTCTTTGCATTGGCCATGACTAAGTCTTCTAGGTTAGTATTAAAGTACCTTTTGGTGTTTTAATCTGCATGTTCCTTGTGGATTCTCACAACATAGCCCAGTGGTCCTTAAGTTTTGATAAATCTCCCTCAATTCCTGAGCCCTAACTGTTACAGCCACAACCCACATAAAAAGGGCAAGAGATAAGGTTGAAGCAGGGGTTATAGCCATAGTTAGCAAAAAGGTAGCTTGCGTGTAGTTGAGTGCTTCAGAGAGTTGTAAGGAAACTTACTATCAGCAGGTGGGAGGCCCAGTTGTCTTATTTTAAGCTTAAAACTCCAAGTAATTTCTTCAAACATTGATTCATCCTCTCTGTATGACCATCTGACTAGGGGTAAAATGTGATTGAGCGGCATGGGCGAATTTTGAGAAAGTGAAGCAATTCTTATCAAGCTTGGTCCATTAGTTGGGGGCTTCTATCATTAAAAATTCCCTTGATAAACACTTTGCAGGCAGGGGATGTGGTACTTAAGCAATTATGTTGATTTGACAGAAGTTATGGTGGTGTGGCAATGGATGGAATGGACCATATTGCTGATGCAGTCAAAGACCATCATGATAACATCATAATTATGGGATGGGGTTGTCTTACTATAAAATTCATGGATTTGAAGTTCCAGGGACCTTATGCTTCTTGGAGGGATTAGGAGGCCTGTGGCCTACAGATGACAGATCTTGGCGCAATTACAGGTCAAGAAGGACTATTGTATTAGGCCACGTCAGAGGTTATGCCTTTCCAGCTGTAAGATCGTCTTGTGAGCAATGTGAGTTTGTCCTTTCCTGGATGACCAGAAGAGGGGGTCATGATGCTCCTTGATTAAATCTTCCCTAATGAAATCTGGTGTTATCCAATAACTTCCTTGATATAAGATGAGACCATCTAAGACAAAATATCCTTTATCCAGAGAAGACCCATTCCTAGCGCAGGCTGCTCTTACCTTTTTATATTTCGGCTGAGAGGGTTTATAGACCCTCACTCTAGAAGAAATGTCTGACTCTTTCAACGAAGAAGCCAGGGTAAGGATGGTGAAAACTTGGGAGTGGAAGCTCTCAATGATTCGATCATGTCTGGTCAGCAACTGGGTGTTGTGTGCCCCATAAGGAATGGTATGGTGCAAAGTCAGAGATTCTGAGATAGTGATTTGTAAGAAGATTGAAGCATCCTTCATAAAGTAATAAATAAAGGCAAATGTTGAGAGAAATTTTCAGGTTTGGTATTAATGTGGGTTATCTTTTGAGGGCATGATAATAGAATAATGTATTATAGCCCATTCAAACAGTGAAAGGCCATCAAGATCATGCAAGTAGTATTCACAGTATCACATGAAATTAACTACCGCCAGGAGTTTATCATAGCTGGCGTATTTCATCTGGCTATTGACATCTTCAAAAAACCAGATAGAGGTATCTCTACTTTGTCATCATTAACTTGCAAAGAGAGTGGTCCCTACAGAAAAGTTTATAGAGTCTGTTGCAACATTAAATGGTGATTTGTGTCAGCATTCACTAGTACAGGGCTTTATAATAAAATCTACTTGAAAGAATTAAAGTAAGCATTATAATAAGCGTTGTAACACAGAGTTTTTTTCCAGAGGAGTATATAGAGGTTCAGCCACCACAGATAACTGCGGTGTGAACCTCCTGAGAAAGATTCAGATCTAATAAAGATTCTTAATTTTGATAGTGAGGTAGTCATAGCCCATTACTAATGGTGGTCTCTTTTTTATGGGACAATCATAAGTCCTTTTTGAAAAATGATGCCACTAAGAAAGTGAACTTCAGACTTGGAAATATGCATTCAATAGCTTTAAATGGCAAATTTGTATTTATTCATGATCCATTACTTCTGAGAGGTTCTGAACATGATAGGCGCGGTCTGATGAGAAGACTATATTTCTCATGTCTCAATAGCACATATTTCATTAGATCACCAAGGATAGCATTAATGAACTTTGACAGAAAGATGTATCATCATTCAAACCAGAGGACTTGACGAAAAACTGTAGAAGCCCTTCCTGTTGCAAAAGGCTGTCATCCACAGATGTCCTTCTTTGATGTGGATCTGTTTAGAGACTTTCAGGCATCAAAGTTTGCTGAAGAATGTTGTCCTAACATAATGACAAACTGTTGCTCCAAGAGCAGTTGGTGTGAGTCAGATGACCATCACCTCTTTAAGGGTTTTATAGTCTACACAAAGCAAGAGCATTCAATTTGTTTTTTATATTAAGAGAAGTGGGAGCATACTGAAGAAGACTTTTTATAATCTTACCATTATGTATAATTTATGACATCCATTCGTCCAAGGTAGTTTATTCCTTTAAGGATGGTCGGTAGATGGATGGAGATCTTTACTAGATCCGTGTGAATTGAACTAAAAATCAAACTTCTTAAGGGAAGGTAGTCATTGGGCCTTGGAAGCACTAAAGAACTCAACAATTGCTTGATCCATACTAGTAACTCCAGAGGCGTGGGGTGTTGGATTTCCGATAAGAAATTGGCAAAGAGGGTGGTAGTCACCATTTTGACGTGGAAGGTCTAGGGCTTACGCCAGTTATAAAATTGTAATAGTGTTTTTTAAAGATTTTTTCTAGCGCAATATTCTTTAACAACGGCCTTTAAACTGAGTTTTTGCCACAACTCAACCCCTATAATGATGGGGTACAATAGACTTTTAACCTCTAAGATGCGTTCAGTAATTAACATCACCTTTATCAAAGGAAACAGGTGTCCAAATTTCATATAGATAAGTCTTAGAAGCGCCTCCACTTATAAGTCAACTTAGGACATAGATTAAGAGCCTCTGTGAGCTTCAAGATGATGAAGTTTCTGAAATATACCAATGTCTCTAAGCACTACAGCTTTGCATAATAAAAAAGTAAAAGTAAATGAAGGCAATAATAAGAAGTTTTTAGAAAGAAGGCGATGGTCAATGAAGATAGAGATAAGACCTGAAGACCTTATGAGTTTGCCATTGGGTCTAGGGGGAATTGAAAACCATCAGGGAATGCATGTGTACAACCTTGCCTTTGAGCTTATTGTGGTTTCTAAAGGTATGTGGGTATCTAGTAGCAGAGATAGAGGAGAAAGGTAGTGATGCGTCGCTCTCAGTTACACTAAAAAGATGGTTAATCTGGTCTTCAAGCTCATTGATGAAACAAACATACTATGGTTTTTTTCTAACATATTAAATTTTCTTTCAACGTGAGCATTAAGATAAGGATCATGAAGTAGGATTCTAACAGTTGTGTTGTCATGGGGCAGCATCTTTAAGGTCTTATACTATGGAAGAGTCTGTGGTAACAGAAGAGATGTTCAAGCTAAAAAGACGTGAATGATCTGGGAATATGGTGAGGGACTTAATAACATCATTTACCTTGAAAATTCAGAAGCGAGAAATATTCTGAAGAAAGCAGAGATTTATAATCATCATGGAAAGAGCCCTTTTCAGATTTTTAAAATATATTCTTGTCTCTAGTTTTCTTAATGATTGGGTCCAGCCCTTTGGTCATACATAGGATGGTGAGGATCAGTGCAGTGAGAGGAGCAGAGGGGATAGCTCCCTCATTAAATTTAGTTGAGTATCTCAATGGATGATTTTTCTGATGAAGGGCTGCTACACTCCTCTCTGAGGACAAAGAGTCTCCACCAGGATGGATGTTAAAATGCTATATAGCCAATTATCCGGATTAAACTAGATTAGTTTTTAACTTATATTTTGTTGATTAGTTTAATTAAATTTGTGCTTATAGTTTAAGCTTTGTGGAGATATAATTTAAAATTCCTTGATCAGTGATAATTACTGATTGAGTAATTAATTGTAACCTGGAAAGGATGCAAATCTGATGTCATTTATGATTATGATTAATTGAGGACTGATGTCAACATTGCAGAATTTTGTAAGTTGGATCACAAAAGGGCACTTATTTTTGAATCATTTGTTGCAACATACAATTAAAAGGTGTTTAGAGTAGAGTTTTGGCTCATTATTTCTATGAAAAATCAGCTGGAACTAGCTGAGTGTGGAAACACACTTCTCTAGGAATTAGCCTAATAAACCATTATCTATTATTGTTGGATAGGCATGCTAAGATAATTATGATAGAGATAATTGATATTTTACACATCTTTGTATAATCTCAAACTATATGAAATCCCTAATTTTAATAATAAAAACACCTTATAACTGTTGACATCTTAGATTTGAGAAGAGTTTATTGGTTTTATTACTGATTGAAGTTATTGAGGAATTGTTTGTCTTCCTAAGTTTCAATTACCATAAGTAAGGTGGAAACAATTATCTTTGAGTATAACATAGTGATGTGGAAGTCACTCATATCAAGAGCTTAACTTGGATAAATGTCTTCATACACCTAAAAGTCTATCTACCAATTTAATCATCAATTAAGCAAACTTTTGCACCTGTAAAAACTGCAATATGTTTACATTAGTGTGCACTACAGGTGAAGTTGATTTTTATGTAGAACAAAGATCAGATTTTTAAACTGATATTAATTGCATAATTGGATAAGAGGAAGTATCTTTGATTACTAGTCATGGTAGTAATATTTATTTGAAGGCTGGAATATCAGTGTATCCTAGAAATATTAACTATTTTAATTTTGGAGTAAATGTGATGATCAATACCCTTTACAAGATACCTACAGTAAGGATAAAAATAACCTAGAGAAAGTGAGTAATATCCTGGTGTGGGGATTATAAACTTACTTATCAACAATTCAGAACAAAGCTGTAAAATCTTCCATCGTATATTTTTGAAATCTAAAATTTTTAAATTTTTAAATTTTTATTTGAGGTGGGCAACCTGGGATAATAACACACCAATGAAGGGAAGTGAAGAAAATGGGAAAGGAGGATAAAACCTGGAAAACCTCCATGCACGTTATATGATTGGCCAGGAACTCCATGGACCGCCTTTGCTATTTACTATCTCAGTTTGGGGCATTGGTGTGCAAAACCAACACAATCATAATTGTCCCCTACCCAAAGTTCATCTACCAGGATCAAACTTGGGGAGGCAGTGGTAGAGGGTTCATATTCTACCACTTGGGTATCCTGCCCACTCTTCCATCATATAGCACATTAGGAATGTCAGAAATTAACCAGACGGATTCCTCCCAATAGTATCAGAATTAGGGGTGTCAGTTAGTTGGCCAAGATTGCCAGCTAATTGCCTAGTTTGATGTTATTTATTGATATAAAAATATCAATTTCTTTTAGGTTTGGTGAGTTACTAGTTCAGCGCTGACTGCAAAATTGTGGGTGATTGTAAGAATTTCTGGAGGAAAGCTGATGTATTTGTTTAAAATTATCTGATGAGATTTCTCTGACTTAAATCCGAGTTCAGTAGATCTTATCTCAATGCAAACTGCCATAGAAGATGATTGTGGGATTTTCTAGCAGAAATTCAAAGTATTCATTATTAATCATCTGACAATGAATTTGCTGCCTAATTCAAAGTACCAGCAACTTATTCCAAGGAAGCTCAAAAAATATGTTTATAATAGAAATTTATATATGAATGACTGGCAACTCATGCCAAAGATGAATCAACATAATATGTGGTGAACAGGACAAGCGTATTGGAAAAGAATTGGTACCATGGATGACTGACAATTAATTGAAGTTCTAGCTTGATGGCCAGTGGGTTATGAATAGGCGCAGTAGCCTAGGGTATAAATAGTCATCATTCCCTAGCAATAAAGATCCCTCTCACCCACTTTACTATTTATTTGAAGTTGCAAGAGCTACTAAAGTGGATAGGAGTGGGACTAGAGATCCCCAAAGTAGGCTAGGGTGACATTCCTGGAGTTGCTGATGCTTTCTAGCTCCCATACCTCAGCCCTATGAGGAACTAATGGGAACCTGGCTAACAAGCCACCAATGATGATGTGCTGATGGCCATCAGCCATGAGGGTGGTGTAGCATGGGAGTGTTATAGCCACCCAGGATGGGGGATGGACTTTCTGGGGCTTACTAAGAGGGACCATGTGGCTAAGGCAAAGTTGTTGGTCTGCTGGGTTGGTGGGTTGGACATGGATTTGTAGGGGGTTGGTACATCAATGAAGGCGAAACAGCAAGGGTTATCCAGTCTCCATACTGGCTGGCCTGGCACACTAGCGGAGCCCAATTTTTGGAAAAAAACTAATGACATTGGTGATAATTACAGGGGGCTTTGCTGGTGGGCTTCTTGAGTAGTTGAAGGACAGGTTAGGAGGTGGCAAGAGCCACTGGTTTGGACCTGGTGCTCCTTTAAGGGGCGCTGGGGTATGTTTGGCCTACCTTTAGGGTGGGTTGTGCTGGAGTAATACCATCTGGTTAAGTGAGGGAAGTGTCAGAAACTAACCAGATGGATTCCTCACATTATCAGAATTAGTGGTGTCAGTTAGTTGGTCGTGATTACCAGCTAATCACCTAGTTCAATATTATTTGATGATATAAAAATATTAATTGTTTTAGGTTCAGCGGATTCCTAGTTCAGCGCCAACTTCAATATCATGGGTGATTGTGGGAATTTCAGGTGGAAAGCTGATGTGTTTGTTTACAACCATCTGACGAGATTTCACTGCATTGAATATGAGTTTGGCGGAATCATATCTCAACGCTTAACTGCCATAGAAGATAATTGTGGGATTTTCTGGCAGAAAGCCAAAGTATTTATTATTAATCATCCTATAATAATTTACTGCCTAATTCAGAGTACCAGAAGCTTAGCCAAGGATGCTCAAAATCATTTTTATAATAGAAATCTAATATATGACTGACTGGAAACTCATGCTGAGAATGAGTCAACATAATATTTGGTAGTCAGGATGAGCGGATCGGAAGGGAATCAGTACCATGGATGACTGACGATTGGGTGAAGTTCTGGCTTGATGGCCAATGGATTTTGAATAGGCGCAGTAGCCTAGGGTATAAATAGTCATTATTCCTTTTCAATAAAGATGTCTCTTTCGCCCACTTTCCTATTTAATTGAAGTAGCAAGAGCCACTAAAGTGAATAGGAATGGAACTAATTCCAAAAATAGGCGTGGGTTGACATGCCTGGAGTGGTCAAAGCTTCCAGCTCTCATACCTCAGCCCTATGAGGAACCAATGGGAAACTGGCCAAATGGCCACCAATGATAATGTGCTGATGGCCATCAGTCACGATGATGGTGCAGCATGAGAGTGCCATAGCCTCCCAGGATGGGGGATGGACTTACCAGGGCACACCTAAGAGGGACCATGGGGCTAAGGTGAAGTCTTTGGTCTGCTGGGTTGGTGGGTTGGACGTGGACTTGTAGGGCTTTGGTATACCAATGAAGGCAAGACAGCAAGGGTCAGCTATTCTCCATATTGGTTGGCCTGGCACACTAGTTGATAGCTGTTTGGAAATTAATTTACAAATAATGAGGAAAGAAGATGACACTTTATAACTTTTTTACAAATGAATTCATCTACCTTAACCAGATATTTAAATACAATCATCAACATTGGATATTTTTTATAAGTACATGCAGCCTATGACTAGAAACATGAGCATGATATAGGCTTGACAGAAGGTGGTGAATAAAGATCTGGTCGCATGTACTCTAATTTTTAGCATTCAACAATAAGCTTAATGTGGCAACTTGACGCTAAATTTTAACAATAAAGCTTAGGAATAGATTCTACTTTGGTATGTGTAAAGCACTCAACACTAAGATCAAGAACTAATAGCAGAGATTAATACTGAACTTTGGATATTATAGAAGAGATTATAATCAGCTCAGGTTCAATAATTGATGGAAATGTGAGGTCAGTAACATTGCAGAGTTGTTAAGGCAAGTATTCCTGAATTTCTCTGAGCTCAAACTGCCACTGAACTAATAATAGCATCAACTACCAAAACAAGTACAATAATGCTTGGTTTGGTACAGGGACAATGAGAAATTAAGGAAACTATCTCTTATATTGAGAAGTAATTTAAAAAACTAAAGAATGATACTAGGGAAAAGATCAAGAAAATTTGGATGGAAGTATTAATCATTAACAATAACACATTGGAGACAGCAAACTAATACAAATTGGATTTTTTAAAGTTCAAGGAGATAAATCTAGCTAATGAAGTTACAATTGCAAGAAAATAAAAGCAAATTATATTGATATTAATAAGATTTGCAAGGGGAGGATACCCCAGTGGTAAAATATGGACCCTCTACCACTGCCTCCCCAAGTTCAATCCTGGTAGATGAACTTTGGGTAGGGGACAATTATGACTGTGTTGGCGTTGCACACCAATGCCCTAAACTGATATAGTGAATAGTAAGGCGGTTCATGGATTTCCTGGCCTATCATATGATGCACATGAAGATTTTCCAAGTTTTATCCTCCTTTCTATTAATTTGAATCCCCTTCATCCTTCATTGGTGCAGTATCATCCACAGGTCAGCCCACCTCAAATAAAATATAACTAATAAAAAACAATAAATAAAATAATCAATAAGATTTGCTGATTATGAAGCCTCACTTTATAAGGAAGTGGAAACATTAAGAATGGCTTTGTGAGTGAAATGGAGAAAATTGACAATTATGGGAGATTGAACAAAATTGTAAGTCTTATGAGTAATAAATTATCAAGCTATTATCTGACATAGAAGTATAAAAGTGAAATTATACTTGAATGGATACTATAAAGCTATCTTCTTTAAAGAAAGGTCAGCAGTTACTAAGGAAGAAGGTAACAACAAAAAGCAAGTTTTAACCTATCCAAAAAATGCCAAGTATCTTTGAAGCAATTCTGAAGATAATTCCTGAGTCTACTAGCATGTCTATTCAGTTACCAGCTCATAATAATGTATTAATTATTGTTAAAAACTATAGAAGCTAATAAAGTTACTCACTTTGCATTGAGATAACATGTCTGCTTTCTTTTTTATTCAAAATAAATATTTATGGTTACAACAATCGTCAAAAAGCTGTTACTGTTATCAGTTGCCTCGATATCAAATGTCAGAATCTCATTTTCTATGACAGTAAAGAGAAACCTAGAGCTACAAAGAAACAAAGGAAGCTATTATGGAGGAGTTTGTAATTCCAGAATGTATATGCATCAAAAATGAAAGAGTTCATTGGTATCCAGCTTAAGAAATACATAACAAGTAGATTAATCGCCAATTTTTTATCAGGAGGCCCATATTATTGCAGGAGTGAATGCTATAAGCAATTCTAACGCCAGAATTGCCATGAATAATGCATAATGGCATTATTGAGACCTTCATTGGGAATTAGTTTCAGCATTTGCTAGTAAGAACGCCGTCTGTAAAATGGTAGAATATTTGAAGATGCTAGGATCAACATTCAAGCGCCTAACAGAAACTATGAATTGATCAACAAGTGATTGTTAATAAAAAGTGGGCCAATTTTTCAAAAAAAATATATAATATATTATTTGATGGAATCACAAAAGATCATCAGATGGGCAAAGCATCAAATAAGCCATGGTCAACCTGCCACAGATGTTGGTAGCCAGAAATTTTTTTAATTGCATGTAGTAGAAAAATTAAAGGGCCGAGTTATTTATTACTTTATAAGGGGAAAAACTTTGCAAATGATGGAAAAGGTCATGCGTTCTAGAAGGGGAAAGGTCTAGAACTGCTTGCAATTATGATTTGCTCAAACTACTTTTAGAGAGCTCAAAGATTATAGCTGTTTGTGGATGGTTCAGAACAGGCCCTTTGCATCAGGTGGAATATTAGGATATGAACGTGGAGACAGAGCTAAGTTGAAAGGGAGCGCTCCTGAGATTATAGAAGAATTAAATCAACCTTATGTCTGTTACATAATAAACAAAGTTTAAACTACCAAAGTTGAGCCAACCTGTTATATACCAATCTAGAAGATGTTAACATAACAAAGTCATTTTTGAACTAATGGAATTTTATTACTTTTTTGCTCAATTAATTCATATACCTAAAATTGGTAAATAAAACCATTATTCATACAGCAAACAGCAGTCTTTCTTACTTTTCAGAATGTATGTATATGGATACTCTTGTGAGTCAAGTAAAAGTAAAAGCGATTATCATAGCATTGCACTGAGTAATATTGTTTCTACCAAATTGGGCAAGAGAAGAAAAATCAAGCCAGATCTAGAACATGAGAAGCAGTATGGGATGGCTGCCTTGACTCTACTACTTTCTGTGGGGCTTATAGTGCATTTCTTCTCCTTTTATGATCCTTGGTTGGGTCTGCACTGGCAATCATCTTGCCCAATCAAAAAATATGAAATTCTCATTGGTACTAAATTAATGTGAAAATATGGATTAAAGTTCTTTTTAGGAGAACGCTCTAATATTATTTGAAAAGACGCTGCAATAGGTGTATCATCAGGGGATGCTCCTTAAATTAAGAAAAATAACTATGTAAACTTGGTGTATACGGATGGCATTATCAATGTTGGTTATAAAATAGTGGGAAAAAAGATATGAGAATTACAAAACATGTGAACAAGAACTGAGGGTTTCCAAATCATGCAAAAGAGGAAATGCCTATTCTTCCTAGAATGTAGAAAGTGGTGATACCAGGATGATTTTGAAAATCATTGAGTAGCTATATGTAGAGATTGATGCTCCTTACCAAATATTATGAATTGAACTTTGGGTAGCTCCAGGGATTATAATTCCTGGTCATGGGGAAATTTATATCTTACTAGCTAATCTGGGAAACCCCTTATTGAAATAAAGTGAAGTTTTAAGTGGTTGCATTTGCCCAGATAGTTCCAGTAACTGATATCCATTCTTTTCATGCATTTATACAGAACTGGATAAAATTGGGTTACCTGAAGAATCTGCTGACAATGTCCATACGTTAATTAAGTGGTGACAATTAACTGAATTAACCTTAAGCCAACAAACTAAAGTTTTAGCTTATTTAAAAAATGAAGAATTATTTTTGTGCAAGATGACCATGATCTAGGGTTTAAAAAAGTTGTTTTACATTGAGTTAACACCAGTCAGGATTTCCCTATTAAGGGTGAAGCCTCAAATAGGTGTAAATTATTCAACTATAGTTAATACTAATAGCCTTTAATAATTAACTATACTGTTAGACCTATATTATATTAGATCTAAGATTATTTTATATAGCAACAAGCAATTCCCATCAATTACACTGGACTTATGAACTAACAAATTAGTTAACGAATCTGAATTTATCTCCAAGTGATCCACTGATGGAATTAAGAAAGCTTGATAAAAGACTTGAATCATTTCTGATTATCCTGATCTATCTGATCTTTAGTTTTTATATTAACCTTGATATTTTATTTACACTACATCTATTATACTTCCCTAGTACTAATAGTACTAAATATTTGCATGATAAAGTAACTTTCCTTGCAGTATTATTTACTATTTAAAGTTCATTTGGCATATTCATATTTGGATTTCAGTGCACAACCCAACAATCATTATTTTCAGCCCACAGGAACCTCTGAACCATCGTTAACTGGTTAAGTTCCAACAATAGGGACTTTATTTGGACCTCTGAACCTCTAATAAAGGTTAAGTCCTATGATATATGGATATTGGGTTTCAGTGTGAAATCCACATCTGCTCACGACCTTAAGTGAGCTTTGAAGGACCTAACTCAACTTATTATCATATTCAGTATGAAATCCAATAACACCTTTTATGTCAAATTGAATAAGATGAGGCCTATTTAGAGATGCAGAGTGGTTAAGGAAGTGGTTGCTAAAAAAATTAGAGAAATTTTTAAGCATATGAGCTCATGCCTTCATATAGTCCATGGAACAGTCTGCTATTGATAGTGAAAAAGAAGTATGGTTCAAACATAGTTGTAATGAACTATTGCCATTTAAAATAAAACTATAAGGATGATTATCACCCTTTTCTGAGGATTTATGATGCATTGGATTAGTTTGGCAGGGCAAGATTCATATCAGCAATGGATCTACTCTCATAATACTGGCAGATTAATATGCCACCCAAGGACCAGGAAAAGTGTATAATTATAATGACACGGGCTCTTTACCATCCTACAAGGATGCCTCAAGGCTTATGTAATACACCCATGACTTTCCAATAAGTTATGAATACAATTGTATTTAACCTCAAGCTATCCTGTATTTTAGTCTAATTAGATAAAAAAAAAAAAAAGACATTTTTGTATTTAGTTGGACATTCATGGACCATTTACAGCATTTAGATGTATTTAAGAGGTTATCTTCCAAAAACTTATAATCAATCCTCAAAAATTTGATTTTTAAGGTAAAGCTATTGATTTGGGGTTTGTTATAAACGCAGATGGAATAAAACCTTGATAACAGAAGGTTGAAGAAATTATTGGATATTTTTAAAAAGTGTTTAAGATAAATAAGTATTTATGTGAATGGTCATTTATTATCACCAAATCATTGAGGGTTTTACAAAAATAGAAGAACCATTATTATATTTACTAAGAAACTAAAAAGGCTCAAAATGGAATAAGAAGGCACAATATACATTCAATGAGTTATAAAGATACTTGATGATGATCTAAATACTAAAGTTTTTAAATTTTACCCGCCATATATCATACAGTCAGATGCGTCACTTATGGAAATAGGTGTCATACATAGTCAAGTCAATGAAAAGGGGTATGAAACACCAGATAATCTAGTTCACTTGTATCTTGATGAAGTCTGAAAGAAACTATACTATGTCTGATCATTAATGTCTCTAAGTGACTTTTTTGCAAGTGTAGGAATCCAGCTTAATTACGCTAGCTTGGTGCTACGCCGCTGGATCCCACAAAGGATTTTAATAAAATGAAAAATAGAGAACTATAAAAATTGGATCTTTGTAATTTTTAATATGAGCGTGGGGGTAAAAATTAGATGTGATCCCTTCCCAATTTGTGATGATTAGTATTTATACTACTTTTGAGTATCAGAGGGAATTCAATGATAGGTTTTTTTTACTTTGATGCTTCCAATTTAGGTAATATGGGTGTCAATCCTATCAGATCTTGGGGAAAGTGAGTTAATTTTGGTAAAACGGACGATGGGGTTTTGGGGCAGGATTTACCAATGTGACAAGGTTTTGATGTACCTCAACCAATCACTGCTAGGGAAATTATTTTCCCCTTGGGGGACCTCTGCCACGCCTATAAAAGGGGTTGGCCCCGCATAGGTGTTGTGAAGGACTTGGTGATGGTTGGGGGAGTATCGCCTGCTGGTTTCCCTGAAGTTCATCATGCAATTGGCAAAATCTGATCGTTCTTTTAACAGATAGTGCCCATGCAGGTTTTGAACTGGTGTTACCCCAGTTCACTGGGTTCCACCAAGAATCAGTCAGGGTCTTTTGGCCAATATTGTTGACATTTTCATTAAAATGGCTCTTAATAGCATCAGAAAATTGCAAATGTCTGATATTTCCCTTTTTCAGCTGAACTCAACCTAAGAAATTCTTATTTTTAAGCTGCTAAGGCAAATATCTGACATCACCCCCCTCAAGAATGTTGAGGGGAGAGTAGGGTCAAAGGTAACAGCCATGTATGCGATTAATTGTGATACCAGTAACTAGATTTTGATAGAGTACTCGTTTCCTCTCTTGTAGATGATGGTGAAAGGACCCTCCCAAATTGATCCAAGCTTACCACTTCTAGAAGTGATGCTGTTATGGTAGTACAACACCATGTCAGATACTTGGAAGTTAGGTAGGGGGTTCAGAACTCATTTGCAGCCTGCCCTTCTATTGTCACTGTTTTTGCTAAGTTGGTCAAAGCTTTGGGTTGTAGTTGAATTATGCGCTGAGCCAATCTTCTCATAACTCTCTCTGGTTCCCCAACTCTAGAAGAGAATACATCTTTAGCTAAGAGGGCAGGTATGTCTGGTTCCCGCCCATAAAAGACATGGAATGTAGACATTTTTAAAATATGGTGATAGCTAATCCGGTATGCCATAAGAGCACTAGGTAGATATTGATCCCAGTGAAGAGGATCAGAGGAGGGCAGTTTTTGAAAAATGGAAACCAAGGTTCATTTTCTCTTTCCATGGTCCCATTTGTGGAGGGGTTATATGGAGCCAAGAAAAGTTGTTGTGCTTCCATAGAGGTGGCCAGGATTTTGACTACTTTGGAGGTGAAGTTCTTACCATTATCACAGAGTAGTAATTGGGGGCAACCGTGATGGGGAAAATTTGTCGATGTAAGAAGGTGGCGGTGGCCTTAGCTGTTTGAGAAGGGAGAGCCATGGCTTCAACCCACTTAGTGAAGTGGTCAATAGCTACTAGGATAAATCTGTTTCCGCTAGTAGACTGAGGAAGGGGACCTACTACATCCAAGCTGATGGTGTGGAACGGTTGTTGAGGGGTAGTTGGTTGATATTGGTATTTAGACTTGAAACCAGATTGCTTCTTACAAGTAAGTCAGGCTTCCAAAACATCAACAATAGATTCCATCATTCCATCCCAATAAAACTGATCATTAATCCATTCATAGGTTTTCTTTGCCCCTCCATGACCTAGGGTGGAATGTGCTTCTAGGATAGCAGGTACACGTTCCAAGGGCAAAAGGTAAGGCAGCCATTTTGTCCCCACCTGCTTATATAACTTCCCGTTCTCCACTTTGGTGTTACAGGAGTGCCAGGCTAACATCTTCTGAACAGGCTCATTCTCATCTTTCCATTCATTGGGGATCATTAAGAGGTCATGTAACCTCTACGTCTCACTATTATCTAAGTGAAGGACTGGTAGCTGAGTCAACCCATCAATATTCAAGTGGCGGGTTCCAGCACGGTGTTCAATCTTCATGTCATAAGGCTGGAGCTTTAAAGTCCAGCGAGCTAGTTGACCAGTAGGATACTTCATGTTCTGTAACCACTTTAGGGATGCATGGTCAGTAATTACAGTGAAGGTGGTTCCATAGAGAAAGGGGCGGTAGTGCTTAACAGCCAACAGAACAGCAAGGCACTCCTTCTCCGTTACACTGTAGTTGCGTTCCGCCTTAGACAGCATCTTACTAAAATAGGATACAGGATGATCTACACCGCGTTCATCTAACTGGGCTAAGGTGGCCCCAACAGCATAGTCCAAGGCGTCAGTAAACAAGATGAAATGTATATTATAATCAGGGTGCCATAGGATAGGATGTTGTTGTATTAGTTGTTTCATCATCTCAAAAGCGGGTTTTTATTCAGCACCCCAATAGAAAAGGGTATTCTTGGTTAATAGCCGGACAAGGGGCTCATTGAGTTGGGCGAACTTGTGAATGAACTGATTGTAATACACCATCATTCCTAGAAATACCTGAATATCCTATAGATTTTTAGGGGCGGCATTTTTGAGATAGCTTCAACCTTGCCCTGTTTGGGTTGAATTCCTTCTTTGAAAATGGAGTGACCAAGTAAATCCAGTTTCTTTTGAAAGAAAGTACACTTTGAGGGCTTTGACTTAATTTTTGACTTACGTAGCCTTTGAAACACCTCCTTCAGGTGATCAAGATGTTTATTAAACAGTTTTGAAAATACTGTGACGTCATTGAGGTAGACAATGACACAAGTTAACTTGAGGTCATGCAAGATGTGATCCATCGCATGCTGGAAAGTTACAGGTGCGTTGCACAACCCTTGAGGTAATCAGGTTGGTTGTAAGAGACCCTCACTACAAATGAAAGCACATTTCTCCTGATCTTGAGGAGAAAGGTCCATTTGCCAATAGCCAATGGCCAAGTCCATGGCGGAGAAGAAGTTAGAGCCAGATATTTGAGCCAGGGCGTCATCAATTTGAGGGAGAGGGTAGCTATCTTCTTAGTGAGGCTATTCAACTGGCGGTAATCCATGACTATCCAATGACCTCCATTTTTTAATTAGTAATAGGGGTGAAGACCAAGGGCTCTGTGAAGGAACGAGTAACCCCGCGTCTAGTAACTGCTGGAGCTCCATCCTCATTTGTTGTTCCTCCACCTTTGACTTACAATAGGGTTTGGACCTAATAGGCTGGGAATCACCCACATCAATAGAGTGGTACCAGCCCTTCATGTGGCTGTAGTCAGTATCCTATTTGGAGAATATGTCACTATAGTCGTCTAACAAAGCATGAACTTTTCTCAACTCCTCTGGGGTCAGCTTATCCGAAATATGAATATTGGGCAAGGTACACACCATGTTGTCCATAGGTAAGCCCAAGTCCGCCATAGAACCAATGAAGTGGATATGTTTGATGTCTCTACAGGGAGTAGGAAGCCTCGGCCAATCTCCTGGTGTTTCCATATGATCATGTTTTTGCCAGTGAGGCTTCCCAGTAGAATGGTAATAGGCCTCTGGTAGGCTGGGTCTAGTATCCCAGGCAAGACATGAGGCTTCAAGGAAATAACACCTTCAATACTTATGAGGTGCAACAAGCAATGACGTGGGATTTAAAGTGTGATCTTAGTGTCAACCACTCTTTGTTCACCAGGCTTAATCAAGACCTCATATGAAGCGTAGAAAGGGATACCATCCCCAGCTTCCACTTAATTGGGTAATTTCTTTGTGTTGTGCCCAGAAGTGGAATAAGGCAAGGTTATAGCTGAAAAGGGTTAATTGATCAGGCAAGAGTATTCGTGCTTGTTGGGCTCTTTATTAGATATTACTAAAGTGACTTCGTAGTTGAGTAATGAGAGGACCCCTTGCTTCATGTTAATTATTCCTTCATACTCAATAATAAATTGAGTGCCGATGAGCATATCATATGCGTTGTTATCTAAAGCCACAGCAGTGGATGATAGGATAAGCTTCCCACTTAGAATGGGAAGGGAAGAGTATGCCCCAATAGCACGGGTTTTGTTGGGGCCAGTGGTTCCAAACACTTGCGTGTACTCCAAGTCAGGCGCTAGCTTTATTTTCTTAATAAGCTTAGAGGAGATCACATTGAGTGGGGAGCCAGTGTCCAAGATGGCTAGTATTCGGACCTCTTGAATGACCACTTCAACCTTATTGAAAGTTCCTCCAAATTTAGGTGACAAAACTAAGACCTCCTTGAGCTGGAAGGTAGAGGTTAGCTTTCTAGAGGTCTCTGGATATCTATCCATGATGGATTTTAAGAGATGAACCCGCTGAAGAGGGCGTATCAAGCCAGCTAGGAATTGGTCACCACCACTGTCAGTGTCAATCACTTTTGGACACCCTAGAATTTTATCGAGGTACATTACCTCAGGTATGGTGGTCTCATCTACTCCTCCAGAGTTCAAATTATCAGGCACTTCTACTTCTGCGGGGGCTCTTCATATGTAGTAATCAACTTCATCAACCCCCTCAGATTCCTCCCCAAGAGTATCTGCAACAATGGGAAAGGCAGCGATGAAGGTAGGGGGGATGGCTACAGAAGATTGGGTAGCCTTAGGAGACGCATTTTCCAGCTTGTCTGGAAGGGAAGGCACAGAGGCGTTAGTGAGCTTGTGCAGGCATATGGTTGTTACAACCTTACAGGGCTTTGATTCATTAGAAGGAGTGATAACCTTTTAAGTCTCACTGAGGGAGCAGGTTTAGTAGGAAGGATAGGCACAGGTGGCCTCACTCCCAACTGGTCATTCAGTGGTAACTCCTTAATGGTTAGCGCTGAAGGTTTCACCTCAGCATCATTTGAGTTAGCACATAATTGCAAGTCGGCCACTTCCAACAAAACCTCTTTAAGGTCGCAGATGTTTTTGAAATGGCATTTTACTGAGATGATATGTCTGGCTAGAGAGGGCTGAGAGGCTAGCCCAGTTAACAGGGCGGCGATAGCATCATCAAGGATAAGCATGTTTGAGGTTGACAACCTTTGCGCAGCAAGGTAAAAGCGTTCAGTAAAGACAATGGTTGATTCACCTTCATACATACTAAGGCGCATAAAGGCCTGTTTTTCCCTGCGTAGACTTTGCTTTGATCCGAATTCAGGTAGAAGAGCCTCCTTCACCTCTGACCAGGTGTACCCAGGGTTCAGGTTGGGTACTATCATCTCTTGTGCTAAGCAGCTTAAACAAGGAAGGATGTGCCGAACTTTTTGCTTGCCAGTTGTACCATCCATGGAAGCTTCATAGACGTACAAAAAGGTAACAACGCTTCCTTAACCAGGCTTGTATTTTTCCTAAAAGATTAGTTTGAAAGGGCGCTGCTCAAGCTCCTCAAGGCGGGGAAAAGCGCTTTCCAGTTGTTTTTCAAGAGCAACTATTTTTGGTTTACAGGGACTCCCTGTAGTGAGCACCATATTGTAGGAATCCAGCTTAATTATGCTCACTTGGTGATACACCTCTGGATCCCACAAAGTATTTTAATAAAATAAAAAATAGAGAACTATAAAAATTGGATCTTTGTAATTTTTAATATGAGCATGGGGTAAAAATGAGAAGTGATTTCCTTCCCAATTTTTGATAATTAGTATTTATACTACTTTTGAGGGTCAGAGGGAATTCAGGGATAGGTTTGAAATTGCTTCAATTCTTTTAATTTAGGTAATATGGGTTTCAATCCTATCAGATCTTGGGGAAAGTGAGTTAATTTTGGTAAAACGGACGTTGGGGTTTTGGGGCAGAATGTACCAATGTGGCAAGTTTTTGATGTACCTCAACCAATCACTGCTAGGGAAATTATTTTCCCCTTGGGGGACCTCTGCCACGCCTATAAAAGGGGTTGGCCCCTGCATATGTGTTGTGAAGGACTTGGTGATGGTTGGGGGAGTATCATCTGCTGGTTTCCTTGAAGTCCATCATGCAATTGGCAAAGTCTGATCGTTTGATTTAATAGATAGTGCCCATGCAGGTTTTGAACTGGTGTTACCCCAGTTCACTGGGTTCCACCAAGAATCAGTCAGGGTCTTTTGGCCAATATTGTTGACATTTTCATTAAAATGGCTCTTAATAGCATCAGAAAATTACAAATGGCCGACATTTCCCTTTTTGGCTGAACTTGGCCTAAGGCATTCTTATTTTTAAGCTGCTAAGCAAATGTTTGACAGCAAGCAGCTCCAACTTTATATTCATGAAATGCTTTTTAAGGTTGTACTAATATGTTTTGTTCTGTTGGTTGCATAACAAAAAATTGAAAGGTGACTGGCACGGTGGCTTTAAACTACAGGCCTATGATTTTGATATTGAATATCGCATTAAGGACAGAAACCAAAAATCTGATTGATTATCTAAATTTTGTTGAAAGTTCTTGCAGTGCAAGACTGTGCCAATGACCTATTCAAGCAAATGATTAGAGGGGAATTGAAGGAAAAACTCTTTAATATGAAATCTACAATATGAAAAGCCATGAAAAGAATAGAACTATAATATTCAAGTTATTAACATTAATGATCAATAATAGGCTTCTGTTTCCAAAGCCTATTAAGAGAATAAATATATTTGTGCCACTCACAAGGTCGTTGGACATGGTGGTCTTAAAAAAACTCTGAAGCACATTTGTCAGTATTATTATTGAGATTAATTAAGTTTTGTAGTATATTTCATTCCTTGTTGTGTTTGAGTGTCACCTCCATAAACTACACAAGAATTTGATGGGATACTAATTAGTGTGACCAGGGTTCACATGCCACACAATATTTATAGACAGGTTGGGACCATTAAGCACAAGTATGAGGGAGTAAAATATACCAATGTTACTATTGACCACCTCATAAGGTGGTCAAAATGAGAGCTATAAGTTATGTAGGTGTTCTGAGTATCGCAAAGTTCAGTATGGAGCAAGTGTTATACAGGCATGGATGCCCTCAGGCAATACTAAGCAATAGTGAATCAAATCTCATCCCTTTCAATATATTTTGTTTAAACGTGCTCATAGGAATCAAATTCATGGTGTTTGTAACTTACCATCCAAAATGATGGAGTATTAAGCAAGTAAATAGCATGCTAGCTGCTATTCTTAGGAAGTTGGTCTCGGGTAAAGAATATTCATGGTTGTCTAATCTGAGCTTGCTGACCTTTGTGTGCAACAATAGCTTTCACTCAGCTATGGGAAATACCAAGTTATAAAATGGGAAACAAGCAGAACTATTACCAACTATATAATCAGCCATGTACCCAACACCAGGAATGAGTCCAAAGAAATATTTATACAAAATAGAAAGTATAATAGTTGAACTGCAATTGCAGGCATATGAGAGTAAACTTTGATGGAAGAACCAGGCAAAGAAGTCTGACAACCAAATTAGGTCTACTCTTAAGGAAGTCTACATTCTAAACTGATTTGCTTAATTTGATATGCATAGATTTTAACACTATAACAAACTGGATGCATCATGGTCTAGGCCGTTTGAAGTCAAAATGAAATTAACAATGACTTTCATAAAATCAAAAAAATTAATATTGTAGGAATCCAGCTTTTTAGGTGCTCGCTGGTGCTAACGCTGCTGGATCCCACAAAAGTTTTAATAAATTTTAATAAAAATTTACTAATAAAAACTTGGGTTTTTATGAGATTTTATTAGTAAACAGGGTAAGAAGAAAAGTGATCCCCCTCAATATTTGACTGTTCAGTATTTAAAGTATTTGGAGGATTGAGGGGAATTTGAGGATATGTTTAGAATAGCTTAGCCTAGTCCAAATTAGGAAATATGGGGGAACAGCGTATTAGAACTTGGGATACTCACTTCATGTTAGCAGAAAGATAGAAGGGGAATTATAATTGGCTAAAACATACCTGTGAGGTAACGATTTTATAAACTTCAGCCAATCCCCATTTGAGAAATTTCTTTAACCTTAGAACCCCCGCCAAGCCTATAAAAGGGGGGGTCCCCACATAGGCACTTTGAAGGACTTTGTTGTAGTTGGGGAAGTGCCTTCCAATGGTCGCCCTAAGGTCCATCATGTGGTTGGAGTAATCCAACCATTTGATTTTACATTCAGTGCACATGCAGGTTTTAAATTGGTGTTACCCAATCAATGGGGTTCCATTGAGAATTAGTCAGGGTCTTTTGGCTGATATCCTCAATATCATCATTTTCATTATTATCAATATAGCTCTTAGTACCATCGGAAAATTGCAAATGGCTGACATTTCCCCTTTTTCTTTTGTGAATTTGATCTAAAACATTCTTATTTTTCAGCTGTGAGGGCAAATGTCTGACATCACCCCCTCAATAATGTTGGGGGAAAGTAGGGTCAAAGGTAACCACTATGTACGCGATTAATTGTGATACCAGTAACTAAAGATTTGATAGAGTACTCATTTCCTCTTTTGAAAGTGATGGTGAAGGGACCCTCCCATATTGAGCAAGCTTACCGCTTCTAGGAGTGATGCGGTTATGGTAGTATAATACCATATCAGACATTTGGAATGTAGGCAGGGGGGTTCAGAGCTCATTGGCAGCCTGCCCTTCTTTAGTCACTGTTTTGGCTAAATTAGTCATAGCCTCAGATTGGAGTTGGAAAAAGCGTTGAGCTAATCTGCGCATGACTTTCTCAGGTTCCTCAACTCTAGGGGAGAATACATCTTTAACTAAAAGAGCAGGTCTCATGGTTTCCATCCATACAAGACATGGAATGGTGACATTTTCAAGACCTGATGATAACTGATCCAGTAAGCCAAAAAGCACTGGGTAAGAATTGATCCAAGTGAAGTGGGTCAGAAGAGGCCATTTTGCGTAGTATGGATACCAAGGTTTCATTGGCTCTCTCCACAGTCCCTCTGGTAGATGGATTGTATGGATCTGAGAAAAGTTGTTGAGCCCCTTGGAGGTGGCCAGGATTTTTACTACTCTGGAGGTGAAGTTTTTTCCATTACTGCAGAGTAATACTTGAGGACAGCCATATTGAGAGAAAATGTTCTGATTTAGACAGGTGGATGTGGCCTTGGCCGTTTGAGCAGGGAGGGCCACGGCTTCCACTCACTTAGTGAAATGGTTAATTGCTACCAGGATAAATCGGGTGCCACTTGTAGTCTTAGGGAGGGGACCTACTACATCTATACTAACGGTGTGGAAAGGTATTTGATGGATGGTTGGTTGATACTCTATCTAGTCTTAAAACCAGATTGCTTCTTACAAGTAAGGCAGGCTTCAAAGACATCAATGATAGATTCCATCATTCCATCCCAATAAAACTGATCATTAATCCATTCATAGGTTTTCTTTGCCCCTCCATGACCTAGAGTGGAGTGAGCTTCTAGGATAGAAGGTACACGTTCCAAGGGCAAAAGGTAAGGCAGCCATTTTGTCCCCACCTGCTTATATAACTTCCCATTCTCCACTTTGGTGTTACAGGAGTGTCAGGCTAACATTTTCTGTACAGGCTCATCCTCATCTTCTTAGTCATTGGGAGTCATTAAGAGATCATGTAGACTCTCCGCCTCACTATTATCTAAGTGAAGGATTGGTAGCTGAGTCAACCCATCAACATTCAAGTGGCGGGTTCCATCACAGTGTTAAATCCTCATGTTATAAGGCTGGAACTTTAGAGCCCAGAGAGCTAACCGGCCAATAGGATCTTTCATGTTCTTTAACCACTTTAGAGATGCATGGTCAGTAATTACAGTGAAGGTAGTTTGATAGAGGAAAGGGCGGTAGTGCTTTACAACTAACAGAACAGCAAGGCACTCCTTCTCCGTTACTCTATAGTTGCGTTCCGCCTTTGACAGTATCTTACTAAATTAAGATACAGGATGATCTACACCGTTTCACACAATTGAGCTAAGATGGTCCCAACGGCATAGTCCAAAGCATCAGTGAATAATATGATAGGTTTTTTATTATCTGGGCTCCGTAGGATAAGGCGTTGTTGTAGCAGTTGTTTCAGCGTCTCAAAAGCGGCCTTCTGTTCAGCACCCAATGGAAAGGGCGTTCTTGGTCAATAGGCGGACAAGAGGCTCGCTGAGTTGGGAAAACTTAGGGTTGAACTTATGGTAATATCCCATCATTCATAGAAAAACCTGTATATCCCTTTAATTTTTAGGGTGAGGCATTTTTGAGATTGCTTCAACCTTATCTTGGATTGGTTGAATTCCTTTTTGGGAAATGGAATAGCCAAGGAAATCCAGTTTCTTTTGAAAGAAAGTACACTTTGAGGGCTTTGACTTAATTTTTGACTTACTTAGCCTTTGAAACACCTCCTTCAGGTGATCAAGATGTTTGTTAAACAGTTTTGAAAATACTGTGACGTCATCGAGGTAGACAATGACACAAGTTAACTTGAGGTCATGCAAGATGTGATCCATCGCATGCTGGAAAGTTACAGGTGCGTTGCACGACCCTTGAGGTAATCAGGTTGGTTGGAAGAGACCATCACTACAAATGAAAGCACATTTCTCCTGATCTTGAGGAATAAGGTCCATTTGCCAATAGCTGTTAGCTAAGTCCACTGCGGAAAAGAAGTTAGAGCCAGATATTTGAGCCAGGGCGTCATCAATTTGAGGGAGAGGGTAGCTATCCTTTTTTGCGAGTTTATTTAACTTGCGGTAGTCCATGGCTATCCAATAAACTCCATTTTCTTTTTTATTAGCAAGAGAGGGGAAGACCAAGGGCTTTTTGAAGGTACTAGCAATTCTGCGTCTAGGAACTGCTGAAGCTCCGTCCTCATTTGCTGTTCTTCTACCTTTGATTTGCAGTAAGGTTTTGATCAAATGGGATGGTTATTACCCACATCAATGGAGTGGCACCATCCCTTCATGTGGCCATAATCATTATCAGATTTAGAAGTTATATCGCTATAGTCATTAAGGAGAGTGTGAACTTTTTCCAGCTCATCTGGGGTAAGCTCGTCCAAGATATGGACGTTGGTAAAGTACATACCAGATTATCCGTTGGCAGGCCCATATCCATAATATAGCAAATGGAGTGAATTTGTTTAATGACCTCCACAGGGACTAACACGCCTCTGCCAATCTCCTGGTGTTTTTTACAACTATGGCTTTGAAGTGAGGTTCCCCAACAGCAAAGTAATGGGCCTCTGCTAATCTTGGCCAAGAATTTTAGGCAATACCCATAGGCTGCAAAGGGACTAACGCCCTAAATATTTATAAGGTGCAACAAACAGTGGTGTTGAATTTGAAGCGTGATTTTTGTGTCGACCACTCGTTGTTCACCAGGACTAATCAAAACCTCATCTGCAGCTAGAAAGGGATACCTTCCCTAGCATCCACTGAATTGGGTAATTTCTTTGTGTTGCGCCCAGATTGGAATAGGGCAAAGTTATAGCTGTGAAGGGATATTTGACCAGGCAAGAGTATTCATTCTTGCTGGGCTCATCATTTGATAATATCATTAAGACTTCATAGTTGAGTAACGAGAGGAAACCATGCTTTATGTTATTCACCCTCATACTCAATCATAAATTGAGTGTTGATGAGCATATCATACTCATTGTTATCCAAAGCCACACCAGGGGCTGATAAGATAAGCTTCCAAATGCGAATGGGAAGGGAAGAGTATGCCCCAATTGCACAGGTACTATTGGGGCCTGCAGTCCTGAATTCTTGCGTGTACTACAAGTCAGGAGCTAGCTTTATTTTCTTAATAAGCTTAGAGGAGATCACATTGAGTGGGGAGCCAGTGTCCAAGATGGCTAGTATTCGGACCTCTTGAATGACCACTTTAACCTTAGTGAGCTTTCCTTCAATGTTAGGTGATAAAGCTAAGACCTCCTTGAGCCGGAAGGTGGAGGTTAACTTTTTAGCAGTCTCAGGGTATGTATCCATGATGGATTTTAAGAGATTAACCCGCTGAAGAGGGCGTATCAAGCCAGCTAAGAATTAATCACCATCGCTAGCAGCTGTTAATAATTTTTGGACACCCTAGAATTTGGCTGAGGTGCGTTTCCTAAGTTATGGTGTTCTCATCTACTCCTCCAGCGTTCAAATGATCAGGCACTTCTACTTACGTGGGGGCTCCCAATATGTAGTAATTAACATCATCGTAACCCCCCTCAGATTCCTCCCCAGGGGTATTCTCAACAATGGGTAAGGCCGCGATGGAGGTAGGGGAGATGACCACAGAAGATTGGGTAGCCTTAGGGGCTGCATTATCCAGCTTGGCTGGAAGGGAAGGCACAGAGGCTTTGGTACACTTGTGCAAGAGTATGGTATCTGCTACCTTATATGTCTCTGATTCATAAGAAGGAGTGATAACTTTTATAAGCTGTACTGAGGAAACAGGTTTCGCAGGGAGAAAAGGCACAGGTGAACTCACTCTTAACTTCTCGACAGGAGGTAGCTCCTCAATGGTAAGAGCTGAAGGTTTTACCTCAGCTTCTTTGGGGGTTGCACATGAATAGAAATCGGCAACATCTACTAAAGCTTCCATTAAATCACGAATACTTTGAAATGGCGTTTCATTGAGATGATATACCTGGCTAGAGAGGGCTGAGAAGATAACCCAGTTAACAGGGCGGTGATAGCATCATCAAGGGTGAGCATGTTAGAGGATGATAACCTTTGTGCAGCAAGGTAAAATCGTTCAGAAAAGGCAATGAGAGGTTCACCCTCATATATGCTAAGGCGCATAAAGGCATGTTTTTCCCTATGTAGACTATACTTTGATCAGAATTTAGCCAAAAGAGCCTCCTTCACCTCTGACCAAGTGAGAGAAGGGTCCAGGTAAGGAACTATCACTCTTGCACTAGGCGGCTTAGACAGGGAAGGATGTTTTGTACCTTTTGTGAATCAGTTGTGCCATTCATGGCAGATTCATAAACATACAGAAAAGTATTGATGGTTTCTTTGCCAGGGGTGAACTTTTCCTTAAGGGGGAATTTGTAAGGGCGCTGCTAAAGCTCTTTAAGAATGGATGAAACGTTTGCTAGTTGCTTTTCAAGAGCAACTATTTTTTGAGTACAGGCGTCCCCTGTAGTGAGCACCATTTAGTAGGAATCCAGCTTTATAGGTGCTCTCTGGTGCTAACAACACTGGATCCTACAAAAGTTTTAATAAATTTTAATAAAAATTCACTAATAAAAAATTGGGTTTCTATGAGTTTTTATTAGTAAATGGAGTAAGAAGAAAAGTGATCCCCCTCAATATTTGACTGTTCAGTATTTAAAGTATTTGGAAGGTTGAGGGGAATTTGAGGATATGTTTGGAATAGCTTAGCCTAGTCCAAATTAGGAAATATGGGGGAACAGCATATTAACTTGGGATACTCACTTCATGTTAGCAGAAAGATAGAAGGGGAATTATAATTGGCTAAAATGTACCTTGAGGTAATGATTTTATAAAACTTCAGCCAATCCCCATTTGAGAAATTTCTTTAACCTTGGAACCCCTGCCAAGCCTATAAAAGGGGGGTCCCCACATAGGCACTTTGAAGGACTTTGTTGTGGTTGTGGGAGTGCCTTCCAATGGTTGCTCCAAGGTCTGTCGTGTGGTTGGAGTAATTTGACCATTTGTTTTTACATTTAGTGCCCATGCAGGTTTTGAAATGGTGTCACCCAAATTAACGGGGTTCCACCAAGAATTGGCCAGGGTCTTTTGGCTGATATCCTCAATATCATCATTTTCATTATTATTAATATAGCTCTTAGTAACATTGAAAAATTGCAAATTGCTGACATTTCTCCTTTTTGGCTGAATTTGACCTAAAAAATTCTTATTTTTCAGCTGTGAGGGCAAATGTCTGACAAATATGATCAAATAAAAATAGTACCTAGTAAATTTCTAAAATATGTAATTGGAAAAAAAGACACATATAAATATAAATAAAGAGAAAATATAAAAAAAATGATAGACTAAAAGTTAGAATAATACTATAATCAAGGAAAATTATGCATTTTTTATGAATAAAAATGAAAGAAAGAAAAAATAATGTTGGTTTTCACCAAGAAAAAGGCAAGTATCAAAATTTGTGGGTGCCAAGAGCAGTAGGAAAGGAAATTTTAAGTTATCTCTGTAATGGCTTGGCTGATTGGAATAAATATAAAGAGGCGATGGAATAGCACTTTTACTTCTTCATGGTCCAGTTTATATGCTTTATCATGGATTACAATACTAATTATTGTAACTATGCAAAAAGGTAAACTTGAATATCACTAGGGATAATGTATAATAGTCTTTATATATAAAGCTTTTGAGATTATAGGGCAGATATGTGTCATGTGGTGAAAAGGGCACTCAAGTCCTCTACGTTCAGGATTTTCACTTATCATCCAATACAGAGGTTGAGCTTCAGCCATTTCCTTTGATCAGCTTTGGAATTGTTGTCCTTCCAATGTGTGTGGGCATCTGGATGGCAGTCTCTGGTTTTGAGACGGAGTCTCATACAGTAATAACTTCTGAATCTTCTACATTAATTCTTTTCCCATTTAAGAGCAGAAGCTCATTTGGTGACAATCCATTTGATTGGAAGGCTTTATCTAATAGGAGGATGTTCAAAAGGTTTATTGGCAATCCCAAGATAGTTTGGACCATCTTTTAGTACAAATGCTGACATTGCCCCCTAAATATCATGACAGAGGGGGACACAAGGTCTCAGGAACCTATCATGTATGCAGTTAACAACTGTGCCATTGTCAGACAATTTAGTTGTTTGATTAGTAAATAAGAATGTTTTAGGGAAGAATAGTCCTAATTTTATTAATATGGATCTCCTATCAACTCTCATCATGAATTGGGTCACTTAGAGTAATGATTCTACTCCATGTATTCAGCTAAATACCTCAGATCAAGTTTATGAGGCTATGTAACCCCCTAGCAGAATAGGGCCCCTGGTCCTGAAGTCCACCCAAGCACTAACTTGATTGTAGTGAAAATCCTTAATAGAAGTGAACCCCTTTTATAGACCTGAAGGGGGTTCTGGGGGTGCAAATATTTTACTAACCAGTCACCTACTTTGGAGTCTGGTAAATGTCTAAAGTGCAAATATTTTAAGATGGCTTATTGGATTAAATTTATTAAATTATTACCAAATGGGTTTATTATCCCTACCTTTGACTTACCACTTAAAATTCAGCCCAAAAGATAGTGAGAAATTCTCAATAGTTCTGATAGGCCGAATTTTCATTTAGCCAAATTGAGCTCTCCACTGATTATCACAAATTTTTATTATCTCTTGATTAGCCTCAAAGTAGCTTAAATGATAGGAGGCGCTAATCAAATAGTATCGCTTGTTTTACTAATCCTTAAAGTTAACATTCTATCTATTTTTACTATTAAAACTCATATTTATTTGTGGTGTCAATTTACCCTAAAAATCTTAATTTAGCAGTTGTGAGACTACCAAGACTACAGTTATATTTTTAGAATTCTAGCTCAAGCACCTGCGAGTAAAATATTGCCAGGATTCCAATAAGTGGTGCTTACTACAGGGGCTCTGTACACCACAATCCTTTAACTAAAATGAAGAACGTTCAACTGAACAGCCCTTTTAATTTTCCTGCTAACGCTGAACCAAGATTAGCTGCGTTAGAACAACAACAGCCAATTCTTTAAGCCATCTTAAAAGGCTCAAACAGCCTCACTCTCTAGCTTCTGATGAAGCTGCTACTGCTTTTCCTGCTCTCACTGGGAGTAACCCCGTCCTATTAAACCACCTTTCAAAGAAAGATTATACCCTGAGTGAAGGCAGTATTGTTTCGTTTTTGTATGTTTGTAAATCTACTATTGATGGCACAACTGATCGTCAAATAATCCAATGCATCATCTCTTGCTTGAGTCGCATGGCTCTAGAGATAATGGCTCCTCATATGGGAACCCTTAGTACCTGGGCAGAGGTTAAAGAAGCTCTAACTTAAGAATTTGACTCAAAGTAGAGTTTACAAAGGAGAAAACAGGCCTTTTTGTGCCTTAGCATAAAAAGGGGAATTGGTTAAAGCCTTCACTAAGCAGTTCTATATAGAGGCTCAAACGCTGTTAACCTCAAAAATCTTAACTCTAAATGACGCTGTTGCTGCCATACTGACTGTCCTGGCTTCTCACCCTTCCTTAGAAAAGCTTATCATTTCTGTGAAACGTCTTTTTAGAATGTCCACGATATCAAGGAGGCTCTGTAGAGGTTGCAGTCATCCATAATGTTGAGACTACCCAAGAAGTTGTGTTGAAACCCCAAGTCTTAACTATTATGGATTTCTCAATGTAGCTCAGTCAAAGAATTCCACAATGATCCCCATGGCCTTCCTGTGCTGGTTACCATTCTGAATCCAGCTCATACAATGCAGCTCAAACCTGACATCCCTTTGCCACATGAGTCTGAGATTTCTAGGCCAATTAATAAGAGTGCACCACCAGTGACAGGACAGCGCTCCATGCTACCACCTGCACCCAAAGTTCGCCTTATGCCGTCAGTTGAGATTCTTCCAGATCCAAGACCTCTAATGAGAGGCCTCTCACATTGGCTTCAATGTCACGCCCCTCTGTGACGCCTTTCCTTACTTCCCTGTCATCTCTTCTGTTAGTTCCCAAGTTTAAACCTGTTTCCAAGGTGCAACTCCCGCCATCCAATATCAGGCTCAAGGCAAAGGCCGTTAAGGCTAAAGAGCCTGCTCCCATAACTAAAATGGCAGTTGATCGCCCCAAAAGCAACTCCTGCCACTGGGAAAGGCCTGCTAACAGTGTGGGTCTCACCATGAAATCTGGAGAAGCTGATGTGCCCACCTCATACCTCTCTCCTAGCACCCACCAAATGTGTGTAGATAACCCCTTTGATGGCAAATCTGAATAAGGTTATGAGGACGTTGGTTTTTATGTTCTAGGAGCCCCTGTTGAAATATGAATACTGAATCAGATTAACCCTGAAGGAGTAGATAAAGCCATGATACCTAAAGAAACCTATATTAACCAAGTACTAGGGTGCCCTGAGGTTATTGATACCACTAGCGATGCTGACCAGGTTATTGCTTTGCTGATCCAGCCTTTTCATTGTGTTCACACCCTATAGTCCATTAAAAATAACTATCCCATGACAGCTAACAAACTTGCTTCCACTTTCCATATGAAGGAGGTTCCAGCTCTTCCCCCTAACTTTGGTGGAACTATAGCTAAGATAGGGGTTTTTATTCAAAAGGTACATGTTATGGCCATCTTGGACACTGGATCTCCAGTGTATGTTATCTCTTTAGAGCATATCAAGACGATTAAGCTGGCGCCTGACCTGGAATATTCTAAAGAGTTTGGAACTATTGGTTCAAAAAACACTTGCGCTATCAGAGCCTATTCCACTTTACCCATTTGGATTGGGAAGCTCATCCTGTCAGCCCCCGCTGTGGCCTTAGACAATAACGCTTATGACATGCTTAGTGGCACTCAATTTTTATTGAGTATGACAATAATATCAACATGAAATAGGGTTATCTTCCCTACTCAATTATGAACTTCCTCTGGTATTTAACAATAAAGAATCCAATAAAAAGGATACTAGTGCCTAGCTGATTACCCTTTCTTCACATTATCTCTACTTTACTCAACGTCTGGGAAAAAAACAAAATGTTCTTGATTCTGTGGACGCTTCAGAGGGCATTCAGTTTTATGCTTCAGAGGAGATAATAATCAAAGCTAGTGAACAACGGTTGATTGACACCATTACTTTACAAATTATATAAACCTGCTTGATGCACATAACTATAATTGATGGAGTAAATTCCTTATAATCTTGGGTATTGCCTGATATACTGGACCCTGCCTACTAGCGACCCATCAATATTCTTTTGGGAAATCTTACCAATAAAGACATCATTGTAAAACATCAGGAGGTAGGGAAAGGTCTGCTAATCCCCCTTGAGGTTATAGACAGGGTTTACTATATTGGTTCTAAGTTAGATATGGTCTTACCCATTGACCAATTGATGTTTGTCTTTCTTAACGTTAATATCTCAAATGAACTAACCCCATATGAGCTTGAAAAAGTTTATTCCTTGCTAAATAGCTATAGTGATTTTTTCTCCAAATTTGACTCTTATTACGGCTACATGAAGGATTGGAGCCATATCATTTAAGTTGGTTATGCCAGTCCTATCTGATCTAAACCCTACTGTAAATCAAAATTTTAAGAGTAACAAATGAGGATAGATCTCAAACAGCTGCTAGACGCTGAGTTACTAGTACCATCCCAAAGCCCTTGGGCGTCCCTTCTTTTGTTCATCAAAAAGAAAAACGGAGTTCATTAGATAGTTATGGACTACCAAATTTTAAACAACCTCACTAAGAAAGACAGCTACCCTATCCCATGCGTTAATGATGCTCTTGCACAACTCTTTGGCTCAAAATTCTTCTCTGCCATGGACTTGGCTAGCGATGCTGGCAAATGGACTTTTCTCCACAAGAACAGGAGAAATGTGCTCTCATTTTCATTGAAGGCTTATTTCAGCCTACTAAATTACTTTAAGGGTTATACAATGTACATGCATCATTTTAATGAGCATAGGATCATATTTTATGAGGACTTTAAGTTAATTTGTGTGATTGTTTATCTTGATGACATCACGGTTTTTCAAAATCTTTCAACGAGCATCTTACTCATTTAAAGGAAGTTTTCAAAGCCTCCGCGCATCTAAAATTAAGTTGAAAACTTTGAAGTGCACATTTTTTTTTAAAAATGATTAGACCTTGGTCATGCCATCATACAAGAAGGAATTCAGCCCTTACAGGATAAGGTTGAAGCTATCTCTAAAATGTCTGCTCCTAAAAACCTCCAGGACATCCTAGTGTTTCTGGGTATGATAGGGTATTCTCATCACTTAATCCTAAAGTTCTCCTGGCTCAATGAGCCTCTCGTTTGACTGTTGCAAACAACACTCCTTTTTATTGGGGTGCTTAACAAATGGCCGCATTTGAGACACTAAAGAAATCTCCTAAAAACGCCCTATCTCACAACACCCCAACTACAGTAAACACTTCATCTTATTTAACAATGCCTCAGATTATGACCTTGTAGACATCCTGGCTCAATTGGATGATAATGGTGTAGATCATCCAGTGTCATATTCATCAAGATGTTGTCAGAATCTGAACGTAACTACAGTGTTACAGAGAAGGAATGCCTATCTATCCTACTCGCTGTTAAATACTACCACCCTTTTTATATGGAATTTTATATACTGTGGTTACTGACCACGCCTCCTTAAATAGCTACAAAACATAAAGGATCCCACTGGACAGTTGGCTAGTTGGGCCTTAAGACCCCACAGAATGATATGAATATTGAGCACTGAGCTGGGACGTGTCATATGTATGTAGATGGTTTGACTCTGCTGCCTATCCTTTACTTGGACAATAGTGGAGGGGAGAGATTACATGATCTCCTTATGACCCCTGATGCTTAGGACGATGAGGATGAACCTGTCCTGAAACTGTTAGCAAGACACTCCCGTAACACTAAGGTGGAGAGCGGGAAATTATAAAAAAAAGGTAGGGGAAAGTTGGTGCCATATCTTTGCCCTTCAAAACGAGTACTGGCAATCATGGATGCTCACTCTACACTTGAGCATTGTGGAGTGAGATAAACTTATGAGTGGAAAAAGATTGGTACTATTGGGAGGGCATCACGGAATTTATAATTGAAGTCCTGGATGCATAAAAACCTGTAAAAAGCAATCCCGCTTAAAGGTCATATATCAATACCAACCCACTACGTCTCAACATCCCAATCACATGATAGGCTTAGATGTGGTAGGCCCTCTACCCCAGACTACCAGTGAGAATCGCTACATACTAGTGGTAATTGATCACTTTACTAAATGGATTAAAACTGTGGCTCTCCCAATCCAAACTGCAAAAGTTACCGCCACTTTCCTACATCAGAATATCTTCACAAGCCATGGTTGTCCCTTGTTCTACTATGTGATAATGGAAAAAACTTCACCTCTAGAGTGGCTAAGATCTTGGCTACTTCCATGGGAGCACAACAACTTTTCTTGGCCCCATATATTCTTTCTATAAATGGTACCTTAGAAAATTCAAACGGAACTTTGGTATCTATATTGCAAAAAAATAGTCACTTTTAACCCGCTTCACTGGGATCAGTTCTTGCCTGGTGCCCTTATGACATATGTATCAGCTATCATAGGATCCTTAAAATGTCTCCCTTCCACGCTTTGTATGGACAAGAACCTGGGGTACCCGCTCTCTTAGTCAAAGATGTCTTCTATTATAGGACTGATGATCCTGACTCTCAGGATTCTCCCTATGCAAGGTGGAAACCTTGTCCTGGGTAGAAGATCAGCATATACTGCTATGCAGAAATTGACTTTCAAGTTATTCAAATATTCCAATAAGCCATAAATAAGCTGGATACCACGTTATCAGGTTATATTTCAAATTTGGGGAATTAGTTGAATTACTCTGAATTTGGTTAATAAGTCTTATATTTTTAATCTCAAACATTAAACCTATTTATGAGGCCACATTTACACGACTTCATCATTGGTGGCCCAAAGGTACCAATATCTTGATCATCTTGTTCATTATGGAAGCTAGCAAGGTAAACCTCTAAACCTGGACTATTTAAAAGTTTTCACTTGAGCTAATACCAATTTAACTTATGCTAATAGTGTTACCAGGAGATCAAGAAACTCATCTGACCTTTCAGGTGGGACTTAATGATGAGCAAACCACTTGGTAATCTTGAATGATTGATTAATCACTCTTTGCAATTTACAGTGAATCAATATTTCCCTTTTACTTAAACAGTACTATAAATAGTATTGTCTTATTTTTAAAGAAAGTACTTTTTTATGAAGTATATTATTTATCTTATTTTAATCTAAGTTCTTATCTTATTCCAATAAACAAAGTCTCATCCTTTGCTGCGTCTTATGGAACCCTTGTCTTCTTGGCTGACTGTTATGCACTAAGCCTCCTGCAATCAGCCACTATGTCAGGCTCCCCATGCTAGCACCTGTGAGCACATCAGGCAGAAGTGCGACACTGACAAGGAAATGAAATAATTGGCCCAACACATCATCCAGCTACAGGATAATGCTATGACTAATTTAGCCAAAACTGTCATCAAAGAGGGTCAATCAAATAATGAACTCAGGCCACCTCTACAATTTTTATAAAATCTCAGACTTGTATTTATATTATCATAGCTATATCACTCCCAGAAGTGAGAGGCTAGGGTCCATTCAGGAAGGACCTTTCGTTGTCACCTATAAGTAAGGTGATGAATATTCCATCAAATTTCTTGCTTCTGGAGTTATTATCAAAAGAGCTCATGTATATTTTCTTCACCCCTTATTCTCCCCCTCAGCATTTATAAAGGGAGTAATGTTGGACAATTGGCTGTCTAACTAGTAAATGAGAATATTTTGGTAAGAATAGTCTCAATATTAGTATTGCACATTTTCAGTCCAACCCTTGGCGGAATTAGGTCACTTGGAGTAATGATTTTACTCCATGTATACAGCTGAATAGCTCATATTGGGTTCACAAGGTTATGGAAAACCCCCGACAGAATAGGCCTGCTGGCTCCAAAGTCTTCCCAAGAACTAAATTGATTGTAGTATAAATCCATAAAGAGAAGCGAACCACCTT
Organism: Massospora cicadina; assembly: GCA_022478985.1. NCBI lineage: Eukaryota > Fungi > Entomophthoromycota > Entomophthoromycetes > Entomophthorales > Entomophthoraceae > Massospora > Massospora cicadina. The sequence continues at coordinate 53,008 of JAKSZP010008342.1, forward strand.
TTATAGACTTGATTGTGGTTCTTGGGGTGTAAATATTTACTAGCCAATCACCTACTAGGAAGTCTGGTAATTGGCTGAGGTGCAAATATTTTTAAGATGACTGATTGGGTCAAATTATCGAGTTGTTACCACATGGGATCATCATTCTTTCTGTCAACACCAAAATTCAGCACAACCAAGATAAAAATTTCTTGAGAGTTTTGATAGGCTGAATTATCATTTAGCCAAATTGAGCCCTCCACTGCTTATGATGGTTTCTCTATTATCTCATTATTAGCCTTAATGTAGCCAAAATAATAGGAAGTGTTCTTTTATAAATATCGCTTGTTTTTACTAATCTTTATTAATATTATTCTATTTGTTTTTATTATTGAAAACTTATAATTATTTGTGGTTCCAAGTTACCCTGAAAATCTTACAAAAGCATTTGAGAGTACTAACACTCAGAATACTACTATATTTTTTGAAATCCTGGGCCCAAGCACCTGAGAGCAAACCATTTCCAGGATTCCAACAATAGTCCCCATGACAGAAAGCCATTGGGTCCAATGACATACTTTTTAGGGATACCTCCTGAACCCATTGGCAGTTACAAATACTATATAGGAATGTTTCACCACCATTATGTTCAATTGGTAAGTAACGTTAGTTTTTAGAGGTTCAGCAACTCCCTCATCCAAAAGAAATCAGACTGCAAAAACCATTATTTAAATTGTGTTTTATTCTTTTATTCAACTTAAACCATAAACTATACACAAAGCTTCTGGATAACCAGATTATCAAATGGTTAACACCGCGCCTGAACCCCTCACATCACGTTTTTATCTCAGGAAATTTTCTTTGGTACACCTATAATGCCCTTCACGCAATCCTTACTACTAACCCATATATGGTAAATGACTAAGTGGCCCAAATTACATGAGAAAGTCATATGACAGTGTGGTATGGCCCTATATAAACGCCACTTTATCTTGTTTCACCCCCACCTATAGCTGATATAAATATTGGCCTTATACCACCAAATTCCACACAAAGATGATATTTCCCAATGCCTTATATTGGAGTTGATAGTCTGGCAAGAGCTCCCCAAAAAACACTCCCTCAATCCCATGCCCTTCAACAAAACACTCAATACCTCCTGGCCATGCTACAGGAAAAGCTATCAGGGACTCAAGTAATAGGGAAAACCTTATCCATACAATGTCATTCAAAATGATATTGCAATCGCATTTAGACTCTCAAAGGACAAAAAATTCACCACATTAACTCTTGAAATATACAACAAAACATCAAGTGAAATCAATACATCCAAGACAACAGTAGTCATGTTTGTATTCCCCACTTTTTCCTTGATATCTAAATAGCGCCCATGCTTGGCACCTTATATCACCTTTCAATTATAAACACCAAATAGGTGGTTTAAAAAAAGTGCAATGAGAAATTAAACTGCAAGGTTGTTAACGCCAAAATAAAAAAATATAAGAAATGTCTAAACGTTAAAGTACAAGTGAAGAGCCATGATGGCCGATGTTTCCTCTTGCAAAATCCTAGTTCCTTGCCCACGTCTTCCCATTCATGGAAGCCTTCTACACATGACTCAACTGGATGCTTCAGTAATGCATACAAAGGTTAAACGCCCACCCACAGCCTTAACAATATAGGTCTGCTAAGTCATGAAGTGGTCCTTGACCACCTGGACACTTAGGCTCACGTCACTTACATTTAACTAGAGTTTCTTTACCTAATCATATGCTGGGCATGGTCTTTATGCCACACTGGGTGCTAGTCCTTCGCCAATCATCATCTGCAGCACTGGGAATTCCTAGAGCATCATCAACCTCTCTTGGAAAAAAATTGACTAACAACCCAGGAACAGACTCATGCCCTTCACAAGCAATTACTAACCAGGCACTCCTAAACCTAAAGTGCGTAGTTGAATGTGTCCTTTATTCCTTTTCATAAAGGAAGAGATGGTGCCATATTAAGCCCCCACTGCCATAAAAAGCATAATGGACAAGTTGTTGTAACATACCTTATCACATTGATAGAATTCCTGTCAGATAAAGATTCTATGAGATTGTCCCCCTTATATGTATCATCATCAATATTCTTTAAGAAAGATGTCTACAACCTGGCCCACTTAGAAAAATTATTAATATATTGTGGAGAGTCCTATGCTGCTCCAAGAAAACAATGGATTAAACTGTTACAGACTTTCCTTGAAGGAGCTATCTTTGCTGCGCTGAGCTTACAAACCTCACTTGTACCATTTCTCCATGTGTCCAGGTAAATCTCTTTTCAGGAAAAGAGTCTATGAGCTCCTTCATCACTGCCACTGAATGGACACACAGTTCAAGACATGATGTTTTCACAGACCTTGATTATATGCAACCAATCACTTTTGGACCTAACATGTGCCACTGCTAATTAGCACTTACACATTTTTTTCCTACATGCTTCTTTTGACTTCCAAGTATGGACAGTCTCACATATGCTCAACAAAGTCAAGGTCTACCATGAGATTGTTCTGAAGATATACACTTCTACATCAGCCCTTCCCAGCTCAGCACAATCTGAAGTGTAATTTGGTGAACATACCCTCTTTCTACATATCTTCACTTTTCCATCAACGCCAACTCTTAGGAGACCAGGTGTAACTAGATAAAATAAATTACTCCACATTCAGTTAATATTATCTATTGAATAAAAAAGAGATGTATAAATCAAAGTAAAGTTTTGAATTAACGTTGAAGACAAATATAAGTATAGCAATTTAATAGATGTTTACAATTTCATCTATAACAACAGTGTTGAAATAAATAAGTATGTCATGTTTATTTCTTATATAATCTTAAGTTGATGAAGGATAAGTTGGACAATGTATATTATAGATATTTATCGTATAATTATATGCTACATACTAAATTGATACTATAACATATACTAATGCTGTATAGGGGGTATAAAAACAGATACTAAAGTTATAATAAGCATTTCAAAAAATTTAAAATAAGAATCACTTACTCAAAAAATAACTTTATTAAATCATCAGTGATTAGTAATAAAACTAAATTACATATTGGACTTTATAAATTTCTGCAACTCTACTTTTAGTACAACTTCCAAAGATTTTAGTAGTATATAACAAAATTGATTTAGCATTAGTATAAAACTTTTTAGAGTTAGGATTCTGGTTAGATTAATTCTTTTCTCACTAAAACAGGATAATCACTAAATAGAGATAAGCTGGAGGTAAAAAATGGTAGTGCAAAACTAGATAGGGAATGTTTTTACCAGTAGGACATTTCATATTGCACTGTAGCATATAAAGATTTAAGGTTCAGTATCAATGATATTATGTTTTATAAGCTATCATTTTTAAGCTCGTGTGGCGCAATTGGCTAGCGCGTAAGACTGTTAATCTTGAGGCTGCTGGTTCGATCCCAGCCATGAGCGTAGCTTTCGTGGTGTAGTTGGTTATCACATCTGCCTTACAAGCAGAAGGTCTTCAGTTCGATCCTGAACGAAAGCATTTTTACCTAACACTTAATTTGATATGGACCATCTAGTATTAGAAGAGGTAATAAATTTTAATCAAATAAAGAATTAAAATCGTCATATATGGATAGTTATATCCTATATAAAACTTTTTTATTGACTTGCTGTGGTGTTTGTATATATGGGTGAAATGTTGTGATTACTTTAACTACCTTCCAGACTAACTAAAGCTTTAGAATTTGACACAACTATGTATCTCACATGATAATCCATTAATAATTTTTATTTCATAGTAGAATTATATATGACAAGTGAAAATCCTATATATTTTTAATGGTAGTAAGTATACTGTTATGCCTGAGCAGTTTTGATAACCAGTTGATTCAATAGGTTCAATGGTTTTGTCAAATGGTTATAGGTTTTAGGATGTTTGATAAGCTTGATGGTTCTAGTAAGCAGTTAATGGTTGATTAATTTATTAAAATAATTGGTTTGGGTAAGTTGTCAGTAGTTTTTTGTTTGTTGGTTTATTTTAAAGTTCAGAAATGCTTTCCCAAGCTTTGTTTTGTTTATAATCATTACTTGTTTTTATTTAACTAACCATCTTATTTGTCCTAGAATCTTGCGTCCTTCATTTAACACACTTCCTGATAAACCCTATTGGTGCAATTTTGCATAGCTACTAAGTTAATATGAAAAGAACAATATTCCACCATAGATTTTTTTATTTTTATAGTAAAATAAAAAAGTTTATATGTAAGAAGTACTATTTTATATAATCTAATGGCAATCAATATATTGTATAGCTGGGCAGTTTGATATTCATTTGATTTAATAGTTTCAATGATGTTTCAAAGCAGTTGGTAGTCATTTGGCTGATTAATAAGTTAATCATTTTAGTAAGTAGTAAGTGATTGGGTGATTCAATAGCTTAAATGGTTTTCCAAGTGGCTGGTGATTTTAGGTTGATTCAATAAGTCTTTTTTATTTATAGATATATTCCAAAATCAAACTAATAAATCACTTTTAACTATCCATAGCATAGATATTCTATGCAACAGAGAAACAACTGTAAGCAAGTGTTTATATTATAATAAAATAAAAACAATTTATTACCCAAGCTAAATATTCAGCTCTATTCCATATTAGTAAATTATTTACAAATTTAGAATATAAATTTGATTAACTATTTGCTAGGTTGCTTTTTTGTCTCAAAAAATTTCTGGTATAGCTTGACATTTTAAAAGTGAAGCTGTGGTTAACTCATGCCCCATTTTAGTACATCATCTAACCTTGATCTTAAATAAATAAAAAATTATTTTATGTATATATTTATGTAAGTATGAGACATATTATCTCATGAACAAATGAACCAAAAATCACCAAACTTGGCACAAATTACTTTATATATTTTTTGATGATAATATATATTTTTCAAAAAATAATATTAATAAAAGCTATGTATAAGATCTAAGTATATGGTCTTCTAATAGTAATTGTATATCATCTTGAATGAGCGTTTTCGATACTATTCATTTAATTTAATAGGTTCATAGATTTTTATAAACATTTGGTAGCTTTTGGTTGTTTTATAAGGTCAATGATTGGGTTTTGTTGAGTTATTGGTGGTTTTTAATAGGTTTGATAAGATCAATATTTCAGGTATGTGGTTGAAGATTTAGCTAATTGAATAGGTTCAATTAGTTTTTATGAGTGATTGGTGAAATTATTGATTCAATAGATCTGATTTCTTCCTAGAAATCAAAAATCCATCTACCAACATAAACACTAATCAATATAGTATCATCTATTAAAACAAAACCCACAAGCAATGCTAGGGAAAACAGGCTATCAACAAACATAAGGCTAAAATTCCTATATAAAAATCATTGTGTATATGTAAAAATATATCCTCTTTTGTGCATTAGCATCACTTTTTGAAATTACAAAAAATTACCCAAGAGAATTATAGCCAAATCAATTTTTAGTTCACACCTACTGATCTTATTAGAGCAGTACTAATGACTTTTCAACTGCTACAGTTACACTTGGGTATCCTGCCTGTCTGAATTTAGTTCATATAGCTGACAACCCACAGTAACTTCTTTATAATTAGATAAACCTAATTTACCTTAATGGCTAATCCAGCCAGTGGGGGTGTCAGTCAACGCTTGTTGTAGTAGTGTCAGCATTGATGCCTAAGTGTACCAAGTTATCTTGTCAACCAACTGTGAGAAGAGTTCCTAACTATCCACGAGTAGACCATTGATAAACCCATATTAAAACAACCCAGTATGGTGTCAACACCTTCATGGTAAATGATTAAGCCCCAGTAAACCAGTAAAAGAAGGTAACCCATAAGGGCAGCAAATGGTAACATGGATAAGTAACATATATAAAACCAGCCTTTCTTAAGAGGAAGACAACCAACATAGAGATCAGTCAGGGCAAAAATAATTTTAGGAAATATTGGAAATTTGGGCCTCATTCAATTTGTTGGCCTTGGAAATGGCCCAGGCCAATAGAATGAGACCCCACACTCATGGTAGTTTTATATCTTGAGTAAGCACAAACTCAAAACTTTAATACCAACTTAACACCCCCCATTACTGTAATATTAAACTTTGTAAATTAATTTAATCACATTCATAAATTAAATGTTATAAACAGTCATTGTTTAAACTATAATGCGTAGTCATAAATCAAAATAGATGTAATGTATGGGCCCCCATCATGTGATTCTTGGGGATTTAACTTGGGCCTGCTTGTCCCTAACCCAACGTTTATCTACAGTGTATCTAAGGTCAGAAAGGGCGGCCAATTTGACTTCTCTGGCCTGACTCACTTCTTCTGGTCCTTATGATCCGCTCCCACAATTATATCATTAAACATGACACAAACCCTGTGATCAATGTGGCATAAACATTTTCAGATGTAAATTTGGTAGCCCAAACCCTCTGATGGCTTTTAAGCCACAACGGGAACTGGCAGCTACCACTCAGATATAGTCATCATTCCCTGCTGATGGGACAGTCTGCAGCAAAGCCAAGTTACTAGTTGGCAATGCCCCAAAAAATCCGGTATCAGACCAGTGCTCTCAATATTGGGTACCTGCTACATACCCAGGGATGGCAAAAGCACCACCCACTGGGGGACTGACCACCACTAATTCTCCCCATGCAGGGGAAACGATCGCCCTGAATTAAACAAAGATATTCAGGGTAGATCAGTTATTCATAAATCTAGTTGGAAAATTGCAGTTGTCCCCAAAAAGGCTCAATCCCCTAATTTGATTAGCTCCTTAACAGGCTGTAACCATGATGAAGTTGCAGTTGCATTGTGATCCAAATTGATTCATCAGAACACCTAAAACCATTGTTAAAAACTGAAAGTAGAAGCAGAAAACCCAAATTCCACCAAAGAAACTTAGAAACAAGCTCCATACCCATAACACACCAGTGATATATATGTGATGCAGAAGGAAATGCTGAATAGATGAAGTATCTCCACCCAGGATGTGATGCAGTAAAAATATGAAATTCCCATATGTGACGGTGACTCAATGGATATCAAAAGCCATAACCATTTGACACCAGCCACATGCGTGCTAGCAAGTTCTCCATTGTGGCAGCAAAATGGTGGATTGACATGCATGTCCTTATTAAGTTGATAATTAATTTTTAAATTGGCACACATCTGTACTGAGCAAACCCTCTAGTGGATGAAACTTCCAGAGGAGCACCAAGCGGTATAGGCAGCTGTCTGTGAGGACCTTATACCTGAGGATGCTAAGACATGGATAGATGCAGTTATTGACCTCTATAATGCCATGGAGTTCAATAGAAGGTATGCCTGAAAAGATGGTACCCTCAGTTCAGAACTCACATCTTTTGTTATCAGACTTAAATACCTATAGTAAATGTTCTCTAACAATGCAATAGCACTTGACTGGGTGCGCCAAACTATTTCCAATGAAACTTTCCTCAAGTGGTATAACACCACCTTTTCTCCTTATGTGGTACTATCATGGACAATGTCAGGTTTTAAGGCTGCTGAAGTCGTACACTGGCCATACACACGAATCCCTCCCACTATGGCATCTGAATTGCTTCAAGCTGATTGGATGAAGGAAAAAGTTGTTGAATGGGGCCCAACCATAAATGGCTGCTAGAAGTTGCTAATAGCTGGAGCACTAGTGAGTTTACCCACACCAAGATGAAATACTGGCTCTGCGATAATACCAGTATAAACCAAGTACAGGATTAGCCAGATTGGGGGTAACAAAAAATATTCATGAGACCCTGTATGACTGCACTTTCTTGCTGACCTGATGTTTTCTCTGGATTGACCACGTTCCTTGCTGCAGAAGCAGTTTGGGATGCGGTGGGTTCACCCCAACACTGCTCATTCTTGGATTGAGCATGATATCCCACCTCATGCAGCAGAAGCAATGTGAGGGGTTACAGCTCTAGGACTCAGTAAAGGTTGGCTCAAGACGGACATTTAATTGAATCTATTCAGGAATAGAAACAATCATTTCCTGAGCTCTCTCTTGCCACCCCCTATGCCTCAGAAGGATTTACTTCTGCTGAAGCTTTCCAAAGGAGAAAAGATGAGGTACCAGCTGATGCAGCATGCCTGTTTACCAATGCTGGGTGGAACAATGTCACTGTTTGAGACTGGTGTCAGAAGAGCGCTTCACACTGATGTTCTCATACAATAATCTGCATGAGGCGTGCATCCCTGAGGCCTCATTAGTCTGGTATCAGTTTGGCTTATCTCCAACTGATGCAAAAGTATGGCAAGCCCTCAAAATTGGCGCGGCTATGCTCTGTACCATCCATAAATGGGGTATTCATATGAATCAAGTACATGTTTTCTTGTCCCATAAATTCAGCCTTGATGAAGAATTCAGCTGGATCTTTAAGGGGAAATTCCCACAGATTCCCCACACCCTGTAATAAAAATTATACAGCGCTGTGACCACTTATCATGAGGAATTGTGGAAAGGCGCCAGAAGTTAATTTGATTTTTATAAAAATATTTTTAAGTGGTGGGTTTTCTGAACGCCAAGCGCCCAGATCCTACTGTTGGATATTCAGATATTGGAAATGATTAACAGAATTTGAGATAATAATCAAATCAAATTCCCCCCTTCCGAATTAGGCCATATCAAATTGGTCATTGAACCTAACTGAGTTAAATCAATTTCAGGATCCTCCTCCCCTATTCCTGAGTCATGTGGGGCAGCGTTTCCACCCATTAGGACAGGTGAGCAACACCACCAATTGAGGATGCTCATGAGGAGGCCATTCCAGAAAATAAGTAAAGATCCTGAATGGAGAGGCCCCAATGATCCCAAAGGCACCAAGTCCCAACACACCCTATAAATATCAAATCCTTCTAAACCTAATAAAATATTGAATAACTTACCCAGCTTTCCGCTTCCTTCTCAACCTTTTCTTAAAATTAGTAGTTTTGAGCCACCTTCAGACCACAGCGCCAGTCCAGAAAACTGTAGCGCTGACAAGAGTGGTGCTCACTACAGGGGGCTCCGAGCTGTCCTGAGTGAAAACATCTATCACAATGGAAAATACTAGAAGTCTAGGAGACCAAACCGCTGGTTGGTTGAGAAGTGTTGCCTAATGGGTTAGTACCTCATGGCATGAAATACCAGTCGCTCAAGCCAAATCATTAGAATTTTGAGCCACTTTTCAGTTCACCCTGCCTTCTATCGATGGAAGTCAGTACCAACTTCAATACAAAAACCCTAATGAGGTAATCCCCAACTAATAAATGGCATCTACTCTGCAGGTGCCCGCACTAGTCATTCCCACACCTCTGCCATTCCCTCTACCATGTGGGACCTTTATGACTAAGCCCAGCTGCTGCTAGCAGAACTCACATTGGGCCCCAAATGTTACCTCTGCCATTTTGTTCACACCGACATCCATCACCTGCTACAACTAGTTAGGTTGCACCATCAAGAAGTTGCACGCCAACGGGGCTCTCCCAGGCCCTACACACCCATCTCATCAATTTCTATAACGCGGCCTCCTCCTTCATCCATGACAACTGCAAGGCCATAATTGATAATTGATGGCTGATTAATGAAGTTTGAGACCAGGTAATGGTGTTAGATCATGAGATCTCCGGGTATCTTGAGGATGAACTGCATCAGAACTTACAACACCTCAAGACAACTTAGAATTGACGCATCCTCCAAGTCGAGGATCTGGTAGGGACCCTACAACAACACTATTGAGAGCTGGCCTCCCATGACTATCCATCTATAGGCGAAGATCCTGAAGGGCCAGAAGGTCCCCATGGACTCCCCAGGCCCCCAGATTCCTCAGCCCCCACTGCTGATGGCCCTGAGGACCCCCTGGCGGAAGGATGTGATGACAGCCTTGGCTGTTTTATGTGAACAAATTCAGAATGTAGCTGAAGGATGTAGACTACAAACGGATGGGGTCCCACTTGACCCTAGGGTCTCCCTAGATTCCCTGTTGGATGAAATGGGCAACTTAAGTATTTTTACCAAGCTCACTGATGCCCGCATCTCCCAGCTGGAGCAAACCTGTCGAGGGTTTGAGACCCACCTGACCAACCTCAAAGACCAATTTACCACCAACAGGCCGACATACAATCTTTAAAAGAGCAAGTTGTGGACAAGGTTTCCGTTTCCTCACTCAACCAAAATTGGGATGATGTCTAAGAGGAACTTGAAGGCCTACGATGCTGGATAGACCAACAGGGCCCCCGCAACTATGCAGAAAATGAAATTTTGGAGCCAACACCTATCCCTGGAATTAACACCCTCTCCGCTCCTCTGGTAATTAACTTTAAACCCAGTTTTAGAGTGAGGTTTGTTCCCGGCCAAGAGCATTGCATCCTTTCTGTATGCTTACAAAAGCTCCATGGAGGAGGCCACCAACTGGCAAAGGGTAAAACATATTCACTCCTGCCTGGATAGCACGGCCCAGGAGATCATGACCCCTCATTTGAAGGAGTGCACAACATGGGATCAGGTCTGCATGGCTTTAATCCAAGAGTTTGGAAGCAACCAAACCTTAGCCAACCAAAAACAGGCCTTCATGGGTATCTGATTAAACAAAGGAGAAAGTTACATGGAGTTTGCCTGCCACTTCTATGACCAAGCTCAACCCTTGGTCACCACGAATTGTATCATCCTGGATGACACTATTACCAATGTCATTTTTGTGTTAGGATCCTACCCTGAGGTCCAGATGCATATGATTGGCCAGAAGAATGGGTTTACCTGCATCTGAGAAATTAAGGAGGCCCTTAATGAGATCCCTATGTCAACTCTGCACTTTAAGGCTACTTCCACTGGCCCCTCTAACCATCCTAGAGTCCATGTGGTCAAAAACCAGAAAAACCCTCGATCTAGATGTACTTACTTTAATGGTTCCAGGCACAGCGCCAAGAACTGCTGGAAACAACTTGCCAAGGAGGTGGGAAAAGGGCAGTCAGAATGAAGGATGAGGCACTTCATGCTGATGACCCCACTCAGCCTCAAGAATCCTCTATAACTGCAAGCTAGGAGCTATGGCATCTAGAGAAGAAGTTTCAGTATCTAATGATAATAAAGAAATTGATACTGCTTACTCTTCTTCTGATGACACTATCATTTTCCTCACTATGCTGCCCCAGTTCAGAATCTTGGTCACACGGGTTGCAGTTTAAGTTCATAAGATACCAGTCCATGCCATAGTCAACAGTGGCTCCCCCATGAATGTCATATCCTACAAGCTGATGAAACACATCAAGATTGCTCCCAATATGCCACACTATATGGAGTATGTCACGGCTGGCCCCCAGTGCACCCGTTCCATAGGGGCCTATTCCTCTCTACCAATATGATTTTGGAAGATCACTTTAGATACACACACCGTCGCTCTGGACAACCCTAGCTATGACCTGCTCCTTGGGACTCAATTTCTTAGAGACTATTTGGCAGTGCTCCATTATGATGGCAGCTTTCTATCCTTTCTTAGTCATCATATTCCGCTTGTTTTTAAGATCTCTCATGACTCCAAAACTTAGGTTAAAGCCTGGGATTGTCTTCTAGAGAGTGAAAGCCAAATTGATCAACTCAAATATCATATTAGGGGTTCCCAAGTCCGACTGCCCCCTCCTGCTGTTGATGGGCAAGAAGGCATGCCAATTTACTTACCTAAGGCAACTACCATTCCCCCAAAATCCCAGGTCATCGCAAATACTCAGGTCCATGTCAACATCCCCTTGGGGTATCTGCTAGAAGTCCGAGTCCTAGAAAACCCATCCCCAAAGGAGGTGCTAACCTGTCCAGGGATTCTAGATCCAGCCTTCGCCAGATCTATATCAGTGCTGTTGGCCAACCTTACTGATAAACCTAAAATAGTAAGTCCAAACAGCCCCACCACCTATGTCCGCTTACTACCAGTGGAGGCTATTGCTGACGTCTGGAACTTTGGGGACTTAAGAGACTTTGGCTTGAAAGCTCCACCCTCAGTTAGTCTGGTTGATAATAATATCAGTAAAGACCTCTCGGATGAACAACAGCAAAAGGTCCTAGCGTTGTTGGAAGATTATTTGGACCTATTCTTGACCTCAACCTATGACTTCAGAAGAATGAACGGGGTCCTCCAACATGTAGAAACTGGGGATGCTCCTCCCTTCCGGTCCCAATCTTACTGAAAGAGCAAGGTTGAGGAGGCCCAGGTGACTGTTGAGCCAAAACAGCTACTTGACGCCAGACTCTTGGTGCCCTCAAGAAGCCCTTGGGCCTCTCCTCTTCTGCTGGTTCAGAAGAAGGACAGCAGCCATCGGGTGGTGATGGACTATTGATGACTTGACTCCATCACTAAAAAGGACAGTTATCCTTTACCTCAAATCAACGATTCCCTCTGACTGCTCGCTGGATCCCAATACTTTTCTGCCATGGACCTTGCCAGCGGATATTGGCAGGTTGAGCTTGCCCCTGAAGACTGGGCTAAGTGTGCGCTCATAGCCAATGAAGGACTATTTGAGCCTACCAGGACGCCCCAAGGCCTTTGTAATGCCCTGGCCACTTTCCAACGTGCCATGGATGGGATCCTTGGGGACTTGAAGCTTTCCTGCATCCTTGTTTATCTGGATGACATTACCATTTTCTCTCAAAATTTTAATGGGCATCTCGAGCATCTATGGGAAGTCTTCAATCAGCCATGAAGGGCGTCCATAAAGCTGAAACCCTCAAAGTGCTCCTTCTGTCAGTCCAAATTAGAATTCCTGGGGCACAAGGTCTCTAAGGATGGCATCCGACCCATACTGAACAAATTGCTGTCATAGAAAAGATGTTGCGCCCCCAGAATTTAAGGGATATCCAGGTATTCCTCGGCATGGTGGGCTATTACCAGTAGTTTATTCCTTGGTTTGCTGACCTTGCGGAACTGCTGTTTTATCTCCTACAGAAGAATGTGCCGTTTGAGTGGTGGCCTGAACAAGAACAGGATTTTAATGCCTTGAGAACCGCTCTATGTACTAAACCCATTCTAGTTCACCCTCACTTTGACCAACCCTTCCTGTTGTTTATGGATGCAAGCGATGTTGCCGTCGGGGCCATCCTGGCCCAACATGATGAAAACCAGGTCGACCAACCCATGGCCTACTTTAAAAAGATGCTAACTAAAGCTGAGCAGAACTACAGCATCACCAAGAGGGAGTGCCTAGCTGTCCTATTGGCCATCAAACATTTTTGGCCCTACCTCTATGGTACCCACTTTACTATTATTACAGATCACTCCTTGCTACAGTGGCTTCAACAAATGAAGGATCTCAATGTTTGATTAGCCAGAGGGGCTCTACAACTACAAAGCTACGATTTCACCATCATCCACCACGCAGGAGCTATTCACCAGCATGCTGACAGCCTCTCCAGGATGCTGATACTAGCAGCGTTGACCCCGAGGAGGACAGGCTATATGATCTAATAGGATGACCTGAACAGTGGAAGTTGGAAACCCTGGAGGTTCAGGCTGAACTACAAAGGATGACTCGTGATACATAAATTAAGGATGGGCTGCTTTATAAGAAAGTCAACAAGAAGTGGCTCCCTTATATCCACCCCTCCTCCAGAACTGATGTTATACTAGAAGGCCATTCCACCATGGGACATGGGACCATCAAAAAGAACCACGAGTGGTAGAAATCATGATGCTACTGGGACTGCATGATTGAGACTATCCAGGAGGTCCTGGAAGCATGCATGGCTTGCCGATTGCAAGATCAAGCTAACCCCTGATTCCAAAATTTGGTGGTTGCCCCAACTGATCCCTTCAATGTGGTAAGCATTTATGTGGTTAGCCCCCTTCCCACTGGGTTTCATGGCCATAAATATATTATCCTAGCCATGGACCATCTAACCAAATGGGTTGAAGCGATTTCAGTCCCAGCTGCTACTGCCAAGGCCACCGCCCTATTCCTTGTTCAATCCATTTTCACCCAGCATGGGTGCCCCCAAACCTTACTCTCAGACAATGGATTAAACTTCACCTCACAGGTAGTGCAAGAACTTACCTTGCTATTTGGCACTACCAAGAGTTTCTCTGCACCTTACCACCCCTCCATTAATGGGGCGGTTGAACGGGCTAATGCAACCCTTATTTTACATTCTTCAAAAATTAGCTGCCTCAGACCCTGCTTGTTGGAACCATTATCTACCCAGCGCCTTGCTTGCCTACTGAGTAAGCTATCATCGAGTTATCAAGATGTCCCCATTAGAAGACCTATATGTGTGGGCACCTCAGCTGCCAAGTAGAGTCCAGCCAATGCTCAAGACCTCCACTCCTGAGAACTCTGACTTAATTATGAGGGCTCTAGCCAATGAAATTTTCCGGCTTCAAGCCCAAGCCACTCAAGGCATTATCATCACCACTGGAAGAGAGACATCCTGATCAAATCTCGAATGACCCTCCTTACCAGATTTTCAATTAGGTGACCTCATTCTCTTTTGTCATCATTGACCTGGAAGCTGACAGAACAAGCTTGACGTACTTTGGTCTGGACCCTATAAAGTTATTTATAGGGTGAAGTCTGAGTACTCCATTGCTGACATCAACCAAGGGACCATGGTAAATAGGGTGCATGGTCAGTTCCTGCGGCCGTATTCCCCCCTCTGACAGGATCTTGAGGGGGGCGTTGTTGGAATTTGAGATCATAATCAAATCGAATTCACCCTTCCAAATTAGGCCATACCACATTGGTCATCAAACCTAACCAAGTTAAATCAATTTCAGGATCCTCCTCCCCTATTCCTGAGTCACGTGGGGCGGCGTTTCCACCCATTTGGTCAGGTGAGCAACACCACCCATTGAGGATGCTCACAAGGAGGCTATTCTGGAAGATTAGTAAAGATCCTGAATGGATGTGGCCTTGACAAACCCAAAGGCACCGAGTCCCAACACACCCTATAAATATCAAATCCTTCTAAACCTAGTAATATATTGAATAACTTACCCAGCTTTCTGCTTCCTTCTCGATCTTTTCTGCAAATTAGCAGCTTTGAGCCACCTTTGGACCTTGGATCCAGTCCAGAGAACTATAGCGCCAACAATGATTGAAATATTGTTCCCCATTTGGCTCCCTCAACTGAATCACCGCCTAGGCCCAAGAAGGGGGTTAAAGGAGTTATTCCAACAAATTACCTGGAGAAATCAATATTTAATACAGCTCAAATTAGACCTTAGGAAAGTTCTATCAGATTGATTCAAGCTTAAAATACTTCAAAAATAAATATTGCCTAATTAAAAAGAAGGATTATTGGTAGGTCAGGTGACAACTACTCAAGGGGGCACTCAAGACAGTAAAATAAGATGAACCTGCTGTTGAACATTGGAATTATAATGGAGATGAAATCAACTCTAATCCCAAAATGATTCCCTTTAGATTGTTGGAATCAGGGTAGAGGGTGTGCTCTCAGGTGCTAATTAATCCCTGATTTCAACAATGTAGCAGGAGAAATATTTTCCTCAACTGCCAAAATATGCGATGGGGATTTATGACTACTAGTTAAAATATCAAAAACTTATAATATAAAATATTAGGTTTTATAAGTTTTTATTAGGTAGCGGTGATGAGATAAAAAATGAACTCTCATATGATTGAACTGCTTAGTAATTAAATTACCTCAGGGCTCAAAGCAAGATAAGAGAATAATTCACTATCAGCTTTGAGCCAAATTTGGAAATATGAGCGTTTTCCTATTGGAGATCTCAAATCCTTGGCTTGCTTTGACAGAACAGCCCGTGGAGGGTTGAGAATAAGTATGACATGTCCATGAGGCAAAGTTTTTATATATTTGAGCCAATCACCTTGGAGGAAATAGTTGCACCTTGAGAGACCCCTTCCAAGGCTATAAAAGGGGTTTTAGTGGCGTAGGCGTTTGAATTATATTAGAAGTGGTCTGGGAAGGAACCAACAATGGACTCCCTAATTCCGCCACTTAGTTGGTGCAATTTGACTCCCTAAATTCTTGCTATTTGGCCAAGTAATTTAAATGATTGCCTCGATTCAAAGGGTTCAATCAAAAATTGGCCAGGGTCTTTTGGCCGATTTCATCCTTATTTTAAGCCAAAACACTCTTATTACATAATTGGACTTGTAATTGTCCAACATTACCCCCTTCAAGAGTGTTGGGGGAGAATAAGGGCGCATGAAACGTCCATGAATTAAGTTAATTGTGATTCCTGTAGCAATGGACTTTATAGAATATACATCGCTCCTCTTATAGGTGATGACAAAAGGTCCCTTACAGATGGAACCAAGCTTATCACTCCAAGCTGTGATGCAAATATGGTATTATAATACCAAATCAGAGAGTTGAAAAGTGTGCAAGGGAGGCCATGACTCATTGGTGGCCTGGCCCTCTTTAGTGACCATTTTAGCTAAGTTAGCCATAGCCTCTGATTGTAACTGAATGATGTGCTGGGCCAATATCTTCATGGCCTTGTAAGGACCATCTGAAATACCAGTAAAGACGTCTTTGGCTAATAGAGCGGGTATCCCAAGTTGTTTCCCATATAGAATGTGGAAGGGAGACATTTTGAGAATCTGATGGTAGCTAATGCAATAAGCTATAAGAACATTAGACAGAAACTAGTCCCAGTGTAAAGGGTCAGATGTGGCCATTATTCACAGTATAGATAACGAGGTCCAATTAGCTCTTTCAATGGTCCCATTGGTAGAGGGGTTGTAGGGGGCTGAAAAAAGATGTTGGGCCCTATAGAAGTAGCTAGCATCTTGATCACTCTAGAGGTAAAGTTTTTCCCGTTGTCACAGAGGAGGACTTGGGGACATCCATGGCGAGTGAAGATATGCTGTTGAAGGAAAGTGGAGGTAGCTTTTGCAGTTTGGGTAGGGAGAACCACTGCTTTGATCCATTTTGTAAAGTGGTCAATACCTACCAGTATGTAACGATTCCACTGTTATTCTGGGGTAGAGGTTCGACCACATCTAAACTGGTTGTGTGAAAAGTTTGCTGAGGTGTAGTGGATTGGTATTGGTATTTGATCTTGAAGCGGGATTGCTTTTTACAGGTTAAGCAGTCATCCAAGACTTCAATAATAGATTCCATGATGCCCTCCCAATAGTACCGTTCTTTAATCCACTCATACTTCTTCCTCACTCCACTATGCCCAAGGGTAGAGTGGGCATTCAAGATCACCAGTACCCATTCTGAAGGTCGCAGATAGGGCAGCCAATTTACTTCTATCTTCTTATATAACTTTCCGCTCTCCACCTTAGTGTTTCAGGAGTGTTGTGCTAGCATTTTCTGGAAATGGTCCTTCTCATCATCTCAGGATTAGGGGTCATAAGGAGCTCACGTAATCTCTCCGCTTCACTGTTGTCAAGGTTAAGAATAGGCAGCTGAGTCAAACCATCCACATTCATATGACGCGTCCCAGATTGGTGCTCCTTATTCATATCATAATATTGAAGTTTGAAGGCCCAATGAGCCAACCAATTGGTGTGATCCTTCATGTTTTGTAGCTATTTTAAGGAGGCGTGGTCAGTAACCACAGTGAATGAAGTGCCATATAGGAAAGGGCGGTAATGTTTAAAAGCTAGTAATACAGTCAGGCACTCCTTCTCTGAACCACTGTAGCTACGTTAAGCATTTGACAATATCTTTCTGATTAGGAGACTGGATGATCTACGCCATTACTATCCAATTGGGCCAGGATGGCTCCGACGGCATAGTCTGATGCATCAGTGAACAATATGAAGTTTTTCTCATAGTTGGGGTGGCGTAGGATGGGGAGTTGCTGAAGCAATTTCATTAGAGTCTCAAATGAAGCCACTTTTTATGTACCCTAATAAAAAGGGGTGTTTTTAGCCAATAGTCAGACGAGAGGCTCACTGAGTTGGGAGAACTTGGAAACGAATTGATGGTAATAACCCATCATACTAGAAATACCTGGATGTCCCAGAGGTTCTTAGCGGCATGTATTTTAGAGATAACTTCGACCTTATCTTGTAAAGGCTGGATCACTTCTTGTGAGATATCATGTCTGAGGAAGTCTAGCTTCTTTGGGGAGAAGGTGCATTTTTGACAGTTACAACTTGATTTTAAATTCTTGCATGCGTTGAAAGACTTAATTATAAATGAGCGAAATGATTGGTGAATGTTGCAGAAAAGTTGATGATGTCAATAAGCTAGACGATCACACAGCTTAGCTTGAGGTCCTGCAGAATGTGGTCCATTGAACGTTGGAAGGATGCTGGCACATTGCATAGCCCTTGGGGTAGGCGGGTAGGCTGAAATAAGCCTTCACTTCAAATAAGAGCACATTTTTCCTGATCTTGGGGATAAAGATCCATTTGCCAATATCTGCTGGCCAATTCCATGAATGAGAAGAATTTTGATCCGGTGAGTTGTGCAAGAGCATCATATATGCGGAGGATAGGATAGCTGTCCTTTTTAGTGAGATTATTCAGTTTGGGAGCTAGGTAAGGTAATCTGGGGACTTCACATGGCATTATCGATGAAAGCTCATAAAAACAAAGGTGAGTAGCCAACACTAGAACCCAGAGAGGCACTTTTGAAGGGTCCTGTAGTGGCCTGGATGAGGTGTGGGATAGAAGCTAATGACTGTAACCCAACCTGTTCTTGCGGGTGCTTCCACTCTCCTTCAGGGGGAAATATGGGCAGGAAGGGGGAGGAAAGAGTTGGGAATATTATCTGTCACACTACTTCACTACAAGGTGGGGCGCTGCAAAAGCAGGTCTTAGCAACATTGGTGGGGCCATCCTGATTGGCTGGGATTTGGCTCACTTGTCTACAATAATCACCGCAGTTTTCTAGGTTGGCCTGAAACCTGGATAGTGGCCAGTAGCTTACGTGGGCTTACACTGGTGCAGTAAAAGGCGAGAGAACTCACACACCAAATTGACAGACTGACCTGAAAGGGCTGTGATGATTCCCACACAAAAAGGGCCCAGAGATCAAACTTCATCACAAAAACAAACCGGAGAGACCAATTTTAATTAACAAATCAACAGCGAGGGTGGCCCCTGCTGCACAGAAGGTTTCAGTCTCCTTTGCAGCAGTGGCCACTAATGGATTTGGGGTCAGAACTAAGCTTTTTAAAGCGGGGAACTCTGGCCCCTCTAAGGATCTGATGGTGAGCATGTTGGAGAGCCTTAACAGGGCTCACACTGTGGAAGTGAAGACTGGGTGGTCTAAGGAGATGCTCATGGTCAGGGTGATTGAGGTGTGCAGGTTCGCCCCACTTCATATTTCACATTTGGCTCCTGGGTTGAAACTTATGGCCTTCCAGTCTAAGATTTAAAAAGAACAGGTTTTGGCTGCCAGTTTGGCATGAAGAGCGAGGAGGCCATATGTCTTGACATCAGCATTGAGATCAGAAAGGTTCATTCTGAGGGACGTACCACCTGAGACCACTAGAGAAGCCATGATGTCTCAGCTGAAAGGCTTTAGCATAGTGATCTCCTTTAATGAGAACAAACTGGTAAAGAACTTGAAGCATAAGGACGGTAGCTTGATATTTTCACCATGGGATCTGAGGACTGGGTTTTGAAGGTTAGACTTTTTGAAAATATACGGGGGAGTTTCCTCGTTCAATCACTGTGGAGACCTGGAGTGTCCCTGTGGTACCGCTGGACAAATGCTTCTTGTATGGTGCGAAGGGGAATGTCAGAGCCAGATGTCCTCAGGTTCAACCTCCTGAAGCAGTGGCCAAACCCACTAAGACTAGCGCGAGGGTGCAAGTAATTGAGCCCTCAGAGAAAGAGAAGTTGGCTCTCCAGAAGGCGTTGAAAAAGCTGACTGAGTTGTCAGACAAAGCAAGGGAGGATACAGCGGATGGAAACACTTCAGAGGCGGTGACCAAGGTGCTGAAAGGTGCCAGAAAGGTCAATAAGGAGTCAAAGTGGACCCAGAAGGTGCGGGAAGCCGTTAGACTCCAAATTGAGCTAAGTGGCGCTTTGTCCAAATCTGCAAAGGACATCTTGAAAATGGCTGCTTCCCAAACAGATGGGGTTCTCCCCATCACTAAATCGCATAAGAGGCGGGCAACCATTAAAGATGTGAATGGGACAGAGTGTGCGAGGCCCATAGGGGAAGAGGCGGAGGAGAGGGAGGTATTGCCTGCTAGCAATAGTGGGCCAATGCCTTCTAACCCAATGTCTTTAACCAAAGTGGAGGGGTCTAGTGAGGACCCTGGCAATGGTAAGTTTACAGAGGCTTCTGTGATTGAGCATCCACCACCCCCAGCCCAGTTTAGTACTGGAAAGGGTGGAAGAAACGTGGTCCCGCTAAACCAGCTGAGGTTGAAGAGGATGGGGACCCCACAGATCCTGACACCAAAGCCTCTTTGGTTTCAAACCTATGGCAATCAGGGTTGAAATTGCTAACGCGTGGGGTCTGAATGTACTCAGGAAGCGGCAGCGGGTGAAACTCTGATTGAAACAACATGGGATAGATTTTGGCTTCCTCACTGAAATCAAGTCCAAACCTGGGGTGGAAAAGAACTAAGCTTTTTTCAGTTCCCTCTGAAGAAATCATTTTAGTATCTCTTGGTGGATTAACCAAACTTGGACTCGCCCTTAGGGGAGGGAAAGATGGAGGGGGAGAAGCCAAAGGGGGGTATTTTGGTCTGGTGGGTGGATAAGGTCAAGGTGTTGGATAAAAGAGTATTGGTTCACGGACGAGCAGTGGCAGTAATGTCACTGTTTATAAAGGAATCAATTTGGTTTATTGGCATTTACGCGCCCAAATCTAGGTCTGAAAGGAAGGCCTTTTTACAGAAGGTCAGCCTGAGGATCCAGGAGGAAGGCATCGGGGGGTGGTAGTGCTGGGGGAGACATGAACTGTGTCTGCTTTAAGGATGACAGGGTTGGGGCTTCAGGCAACTGGAGTTCTGATTTTGGAGCCCACGAGTTGTCCAGTTTAATGATTGATCTTGCCAACTGGATGTGTGGAGAGAGAGCCATGGTGAGGAAGGGGAGACTGGGTGAACTCACGTTCAGGGGGACCATTTCTCCCGCATTGACCATGTGCTGGTGCCCCAGCCTCTACTGAGCCGCTGCAAGTTGATTCTTTAGGATTATGGTTCAGGTGCTTTGGACATAGGCCCCTTGAACTGCAGATAAGTGACCCTTGGGTTGCTTCTGTGGGGAAAGGG
>JAKSZP010008343.1:0-74031 GCA_022478985.1 Massospora cicadina
ACCAACTTAATGGTTCATCAGCCCTTTGGGAACTCTTTTATTTTTTTACTTGATCCAACACTTTAGATACTTAGCGTGGACTTGATTTACAACTCTTCCATCCAAGAGATTCTTGATGGAGTAAGCATCAGTCACCATCTTGGCAATTACTTTGTTTGGACCCAAACACAATGCATCTAATTTGTTTCTTCATCCAAAACCATGTGTATTGCAATAGGCAACTCTTTCTCCTAACAATATTCTTCTAATGCTGGTAAGTTTTTGTCATCTATTGATTTCACTCATATCCTTTTCTTCAAGGTTGTATCAAATGCTTGCAATTGCATATTGATCAGGATACTTGTCAGTCGGTTCAAGTATTGCTCTGTACTCATCCCCAACGTAGGTTCCACCACCACATATAATATTCGCGGCAACGCGGCCTTTCTTCCATATAATAATTTAAACAGCATCTTTCCCATCGCCATATGATGACTAATGTTGTAGGCGAACATCACCAAACTCAGGTACATTCCTCACGCGGAAGTTCGCCCTGTGACTAGCTTTCTCAGTGTCGCAGCCAGCGTCCCATTGACCCAAACTACCAGTTCATTTGTCACCGGCTGGTATAGTGCTGACATGACTCCTTGAATCCCCATTATTTTGTTTAACCTCAGGATCACATGAGACGTGAAGTTGGTCCCATTGTTGCTCATCAGGATCTGCAGACATCCATGCTGGTATACCACTTGATCTAGTATGAATCTCGCAGTACTGGTAGCATCTACTCTGGTTAGAGCCTTCATTTTGACCCATCTCATCAGATGGTTGATGGCAACTGTGATGTACTTGACTCCCCCTGTGCTCATCATCAGTGGTCCCATCACGTCGATGGACACTGTGTGCCAGGCAATCCAGGGCGGACCAGTTGGTATCCAGTTGTATTCTTGTGTGGTTTGTGCAGCTGGCACTCCACACAACAAGCCAGATGATCTGCGACATCATAGTTAATCGATTCCCAGTAATAATACTGCAAATATGGTCGGTTGTTTTTCTCAGACCTCCATGCCTGACAACCATGTGAGCTGCTTGTACATTGCTGCTCTTTCTGACAGTTTTGGGAATAATAACTGCTTCCCATTGATCATCTTGAATACTTGTCCATCCATAGTCTCGGTATTTTCCATCACTTTTTGAAGCACACCTTGGATTTCCTGGGGCTCTTCCCCAATTTTTCCTTCAACTGTTCTCCGGAATAGCTCATCCACCTGCGGGTATAAAAACTGGACCATTGGCAACTGCAATAAGCCATCCGCGTTCTGGTGAGATGCCCCCACTCTTTGGACTATCTCATAATTGTAAGCCTGAAGCTCAAGTGCCCATTGGGACAGTTGTCCTTCTGGTTCTATTAGATTGTGCAGCCAACGCAGTGAAGAGTAGTCCATTATTACCTTAAAGTGCATTCTGTGAATGTACACCCAAAACTGCTTGCATGTGTATATGACCACAAGGTATTTCCACTCAGTCACGGTGTAGTTCCTCTCAGCAGCTGAGAGTGTTTGGATCACATATGCCACTGGATGCTCGTCCCCAAGTTAATCTACTTGGCTCAGTATGGCGCTGATCGCTATTAACAAAGCATCAGTTTGAATGATAAACTCCCAATTAAAATTTGGATATTTTAGAATCAGCAAATCTATCATATACCAGCGTACCTCATCGAAGGAGTCCTGGGCCTCTTCATTCCATATAAATCCTTTTTTGGATCCTTTAATAAATGGAATAATGGCTTGGCTATTCAGGCGAAGTCCTAAATAAATCTTCTATAGTATCCAACCATCCCAAGGAATACTTGGATGTCTCGGACACTCTTTGGTACAGCCATACACTCTATAGCTGCTATCTTCTGGGTTTTAGGCTGCAATCCACTTGAGTTGATTACAAATCCCAGGTATTCCAACTCTTTCTTGAAGAAGTGTCACTTCCTTGGCTTGATCTTCAGTTTAGCCATGTACAGTTACTTAAAAACCTCTTCCAAGTGGTGCATGTAATCAGCAAACATTCTACTGAACATGTTGATATCATCCAGATATACCAGGATGCACGACAACTTCAGATCGCTCAATATCGCATCCATGGCCCTCTGGAACGTCGCAGGTTCATTGCAGAGACCCTGGGGCATCCTCGTCAGCTGGTATAACCCCTGCGCGGTAATAATCGCGCATTTTTCTTGGTCTTCCTCTGGCAAGTTGATCTGCCAATATCTCAAGATTAGATCCATTGTGGAAAAAATACTTCACTTCTCCTAAATGATCCAACGCATCCTTGATCTTTGGTAGGGGATATGAATCCTTCTTCATGATTTTGTTCAGCCTTTGGTAGTCAATCACCACCCAGTTTGATACATCCTTCTTCTTCACAATCAAAATTGGACTCGCCCAGGGACTTGACGATGGAACTAGAAGCCCATGCTTCACTAGTTTGCTGAACTCATCCTCCACTACTGCTTTGGTGGTTTTTGATCTTCAGATTGTTCTCATCCTTATCAGTAGATTTTCCCCAGTGTTGACCTTGTGGATTACATCTCATGCGCATCCCAAAGCATGGTCATCCTGAGTGAACACTTCCCAATATTTCACAAATAGTTTGAGCTCCTCCTCCTGCTGGCCTTCCATCAGATAATCTAGCTGCTCTCAATCAACCAATATGTTAATGCTTTTGGCTACCCCGGTGTGTTATCCCATTTCATTGAGGGACCCAAAATCATGTAATCATCTCAATTCAGTTGTCAGGATCAGATGAATAAATGCAATGATCTGATTCCTCTTGATCTTTATCGGGTTTTCGCTCAAATTCTCCAGGAGAACTCATATTTCTCTATGGCCCAGCATTATTATCCCAGGAGCCACCTATGGCTCCACTCTGGACTTCTTCCAGGAGCTTCCTACTTCCCCATACAATAGCTCCAGAATCTCCGGTCAACCCTGTGTTGACTATTATCTGCAATCCGGCCAGTATGGTCCTCTCTTTCTTAATCCTTAATGGAATTCCCTGGTTTTCTAGGATTTCCGCCAGCATCTCGCGTCACTTCCTACCAATTAATTAGTATCAAATCAGTACAATGCTGTCATTGTATATCAGATTAATGAAGTTATTTCTCCAATTAAATGGAGCTTCACCATCCTTCTGGTATACCAATGGTAACATCTGACCAAGGATGGTCAACGTATTATCCTCAAAGTTATATTTAACTCCATACTTCTGTAGGAACCCTGTTATAATCAGGATGTCATAGTTTTGGTTTGCCAAAACTATGGCTGGCACTGATACCACCAATGACCTGAATCATAGTGGCAGCACACTATACGCTCCACAGAAAACGGTGGTGTTCAGCCCAGCTGTCCTATACTCTCTCTTATGTTCCAAGTCCAGAAAAATCTTCATCCTCTTTACCAGCTTGGTTGAAATAATATTGATGGGCACTCCACTGTTGATAATCGCCCTCACTCTCACTTGTATATCTATATACATACATTTGGAGTATTGTAATATAGTATTTACTGAGTGAATGGCGGCGTTATTAGCCAAATATAGGGTTTGAATAATTTTGCTCTAATAATTCAGGAAATGATTCCTTTATCACGATGAGAGGGATAGACAGATTGGCCTCATCTAAACGGACGTCTGATAACTTATCAGGATTTTCAGCGGTTCAAATCTTCTCTGCCAGTTGTTGGGCGTATGCCAGGCAACTTCCTGAATTATCTCAGGGTCGTTTTTCACCCCAGCTCTGGTCATGGCATTCACATCCATAATGACCACTTGGTATAGCTAATCCTGCTCATCGTCTATGAACAGATCGCTAATGTCAATTTCTTCATTCATGATTCTGGGAGGAACAGGTTTCTCCGCAGCTCTAGACTGTTCCTCATCTAGGCTGAAGGCCCTTTTCCCAAATCCTTGGCGGCTGCTGTCTCCTTGGCCTGGACCACATTAATCTGATCCTTCAGCTTTTTGCAGTGTATGGTGAAATGTCCTTTCCTGCCACACTGATAGCAGACCTTCTCTTTCTTGCTTAACCGTCTGAATTCTTTGGGCTTATTTTCCAGCACGTTTTGATTGGTAGCCTCCTTTGCTCCTTTGTTTCCCTTCGTGGGATTTA
Organism: Massospora cicadina; assembly: GCA_022478985.1. NCBI lineage: Eukaryota > Fungi > Entomophthoromycota > Entomophthoromycetes > Entomophthorales > Entomophthoraceae > Massospora > Massospora cicadina. The sequence continues at coordinate 4,142 of JAKSZP010008343.1, forward strand.
AATTTTGTACTGGATTTGACTTGAAGCTTCTATTTGGGGCATCGAACATTGTTACCAAAATCTTCAGGTTGTCTACCATTTTTGAGGTAGTTATCTCCATCATGAACACGCAAGACATCATATGATGCAAATTGTGATAAGGCCAAAGGGCCACTTGCAAAGCGATTCTAGCATCAAAGCTGTCCAATACTTTCGCTCCTGCCAGGAACTGTGACTCCTGGTAAAATCAATCCATGATGTCAGACATTCTCCTTTTGATCTAAGAAAAAGAATGTTGGAGGTATTAGTGCTCCCAAATCTGCCTCCATGATTGGCCCATCACCTGCCCAATTTTTAGATAATATTGTGGATATCAAAGATATGAGTACCCACAGCAAAAAGACCTTAGTGGATTCTCGGTGGAATCCTAACAACCGGAAAAATACAATTTATCACAAAAATTGGCTTAAAAAGAGTACAATATCGCATAGATCTGAACCTCTGTGAGGTGAAAAGATTTTACCCATCAATGATTGGGTGCGAATTAACCAATCATTACCATCCAAGTCTGACCATCACTGAGGTGTGAAGATATTACTCAACAATGATAGGGTAAAAATTAACCAATCATTACCACATGAGTTTGACCACCACCAAGGTGAAAAGATTTTACTTGCTAGTGATTGGATACAATTTAACAAATCAATACCACACGGGTCAGTTTTGCCTCAAAAATTTTATCTTCGATCTGACAGGCTGAAAGCCTATATTTCCTAATTTAGATAACTGAGCTTTACATTCTTTTGCCTCAAATATCGATGGTCTCAAAATCCAAACTAGTTTAAATAGGAAAAACTAGTATCAAAAAAGGACATTTTCTGGTTTTGCCCTGCCTGAACAATAAAAAACATAAAAAACTTAAACAAGTGTTATTTTATACTTTTATTAGGAAGTAAATTTCTCACTTTAATAAATTATTTGTGGCATCCATTGGCAGATCCCACAAATTGGTGCTCACTACAGGGGTCGAGCCCCTGAATACTTTGATAAGTATTAAAAAATGGAGAGTGTCACCCATTGGGTGCAAAATGAGGAAGGGACCGAAGAAGATGATCAAATGGACAGCCCTACTGCCTTGATGTTTGAAGAAGAACAATTTGAGCCCATATTAATACCTAAGTCTCATTGCATCACCTGGCCAGCCAATGAAGCTGTAAGAGACCTTACTCATGGCATCCTTAACCCTGGTGACATTGCATCTCATGAACGAGCGTCATTGGTAGAGGAACGCCACTTGTTTCTCTATGAGACTAGTGTCCTCCCAGAGACCTAAGGTCAGCTTACAAATTTGACCACCTACGTACGCAAGTTTTCTCACCCTGCTTTGGTCCATATGATGCATCTCTTAGCCAGCCATCATGAAGAGCTTCATCAACACCTAGATACCCATGCAGCTTTGAATTTAGCCTATGATAAGCTGTATCAACTGACCTCCGACCATCTTAGAGCAGTTAGATCTGGTGTGGAAGCTAATTGCAACTTCATCATACAGCTGCATGACCAACTTAATACTATGGACACTGGGATTATAAAGTATGTCGAGGAGGCCATGAAGATATTCTGGGATGAACTGAATGCATCCTCCACTAGCATCCACTTGTTGTTGGAGGATTTTGCTAAAGAGCTTGAAAAGCAAATGCATCGTGACCTTTCAGCCCCTGACTCCATCCTTCAAGAGAAATATGAACAGCGTGTGGCTGTGGTGGAGTAGCAGTTAATTCAGGCCTTTTCGCGTGTGGATGAGCTCGAACGTCATCTATTGCTTGAACCATCTAGCGCCACCACCACCCTTGCGGCCAAGGTTGTCCAGCTAGAAAAGGAGCTAGCTCTTAAGGCTTCATTAGAAAATACTAAATATTTGGCACGTCGCCTGACTGAATGCGAAATTGAAGCAAAAGGAATAAAAGCTTCGCTGGAAAGCCCTGTGCTGTTGAAGGAAGTATACAGCCGACTAATGCAGGTCAAGAGGAAGTATGAACAGATTAAGGAGGGGGTACAAGGCCCCAGCTCTCATTCTCATGACGATGAAGGGTGTAAACAAATGAAAGAAGAGATGAAGAACCGCGTGAAAGCTATGGAAACTGCTCAATTAAACCTAAGCTCAATGGTGTCACAATTCCATTTACAAGTCAATGCAATGGAGAGCCAAATGGAAGATTCTGAAACTCATAAAACAAATATTGAAGCTCGACTGAGACTATGTGAATCTGGGCCTCTAGAAGCCCTCTCTAAGATGGAAACCCAGCTTGAAGCCATGAAAGATCAATTCAATTGCCTTAGCGGAGCTTTGATCAATTAAGCTACCACTCTGAAACCCCAATAACAGAAGCTCCAGCTATTCATACCCTTACTGGGAATGATCATAATTCATTCAAACAAACGTTCAAAGACAACTATATCCCCGGCGAGGGTAGCATTGCTTCGTTTTTATATGTTTATGAAGCAGCTATGGAAGGGGCGACTGACCATTAGAAGGCCAAACATATCCTTTCCTGTTTGGGCCGCATGGCACAGGAGGTGATGGTCCCACATATGGATGCTCTTAGCACCTGGTCTGAAGTTAAAGAGGCTCTCATAAACACGTTTGTCTCAAAAAGGCTTTAAGCATGAAAAAATAAGCTTTTATGCATATGAGTATCCAAAAAGGGGAGTCAGTGGTCGCCTTTGTGGAAAGATTCTATCTGGAAGCACAGATGCTGTTAACTTCAAAGATGTTGGCCTTGGATGACGCTGTTGCTGCTTTTTTGACTGGAGTGGCATCTCACCCTCCTTTGGTGATGCACATCACCTCAGTTACACGCTATTTCCATACCGTTCAAGACATCAAGGAAGCATTAATAGATGTCACTGATTTCCATAAGCCCAAAGTTCCACGTGGAGCCATATCTCATCCTCGCGTTTTAACCATTGATGATTTAAAGCCTAAGCCTTGGGCCATAGCTATCAAAGACAAGAAGGAGCCCCTTCAGATAATGGGCCCTGAAGATCTAAAACCTAAAGCAAAACGTTCTGAACGCCCTCGGTACAAATACTGCAACAAGTTTGGACATAAGGAGGCTATGTGCTGGAAGAAGAAAGCTGACGCCGAGGAACAGGAGCAGGGAAAAGAAATGTCAGCATAGGGAAAGGCACACCTGCTGCTGGCAAGCCTCATGTGGCTAACTCACTTAAACAACTTATGCCATTACCTCATGTTACAAATATCCCAGGGGATGATTCTGAGGGGGATACGAATGAGGTCAGCTATTATGTTGTAGGAGCACCTGCTGAAGTGGAAGTTCCCAATAGCTTAAATGCTGGAGGAGTGGATGAAGCCACCATACCTGAAGGGACGTATCTCTGCCAAGTTTTAGGGGAGCCAATCGTCATTGATACTGCCAGCAACGCAGATGAGGTGGTGTCTCACCTTATCCGCCCTATCCAGCATGGCCATACCATTAAGTCCATCCAGGAAAACTACCCTGATACCGCATGAAAATTAACCTGCAATTTCCATCTCAAGAAGGTCTTAGCGCTATTTCCCACTTTTGGAGGGATACTCATGAAGGTCAAAGTGGTCATCCAAAAAGTTCGAGTGATGGCCATCCTAGATACAGGCTCCCCAGTAAATGTAATCTCCTCCAAGTTGATGAAAAAATCAAACTTGCACATGACTTGGAGTACAACCAAGACTTTGGAACCGCCAGTCCTAATAACACCTGTGCGCTGGGTGCTTACTTGTCCCTTCCCATTCATATTGGGAAGCTTATTCTATTGGCCCCCACAGTGGCTTTGGATAACAACGCTTATGATATGCTTATAGGTACTCAGTTCATGATTGAATATGATGGCATTATCATTATTAAGCAAGGGTTCTTGTTGTTGCTCAATTACAAAGTCCCCTTAGTTTTAGCCAATATGGAACCCAGCAAGAAGTAATACTCTTGCATGTACACTGACCCCGTAAAAACAGCGACTAAAAAAGGACAGGCTACCAATGAGCTCCGCACCCCTCCCAACATTCTTGAGGGGGGCAATGTCAGACATTCTCCTTTTCAATCTAAGAAAAAGAATGTTGGAAGTATTAGTGCTCTTAAATCTGCCACCATGATTGGCCCATCACCTGCCTAATTTTTAGATAATATTGTGGATATCAACAATATGAGTACCCACAGCAAAAAGGCCTTAGCGGATTCTCAGTGGAATCCTAACAACTGGAAAAAATACGATTTATCACAAAAATCAGCTTAAAAAGAGTACAATATTGCATGGATCTGAACCTCCACAAGGTGAAGAGATTTTACCCATCGATGATTGGGTGAAAATTAACCAATCATTACCATCTGAGTCTGACCATCGCCAAGGTGTGAAGATATTACTTGATGATAGGGTAAAAGTTAACCAATCATTTTTTTAGTACTAGATAAAAGTTAACAAATCATTACCACATGAGTTTGACCACCGCTGAGGTGAAAAATTTTACTCGCTGGTGATTGGATACAATTTATCAAATTATTACCACACAGGTCAGTTTTTCCTCAAAAATTTTATCTTCAATCTGATAGGCTGAAAGACTATATTTCCTAATTTAGATAACTGAGCTTTACATTCTTTTGCCTCAAATATCGATGGTCTCAAAATCCAAACTAGTTTAAATAGGAAAAACTAGTATCAAAAAAGGACCATTTCTGGTTTTGCCCTGCCTGAACAATAAAAAACATAAAAAACTTAAACAAGTGTTATTTTATACTTTTATTAAAAATTAAATTTCTCACTTTAATAAATTATTTGTGCCATCCATTGGCGGATCCCACACATGAAGCTAGCAAGAGACTCATCTTTATGGAACTGAGTTCCCATAAATTCTTGCTTGCATTTCAACATGCGGGTTGGACTCCTGAACTCCTTCATGGTGGCTGCCTTTGCATCAGCATATGAACAACTGTACCCCTCTAGGTGAGGTAACATTAAGTTTTGACAGTTGGTATTCAGGAAGTTCATGACTGTCAACGCCTTTTGATGATCTCTGTAGCCATTCATGGTCATGTTAAATAGTCGGAAAAACGCTGGGGCATTATACCAATGGAATGTTGGCAATTTTGGCGTTGCCCTAAATTCCTCTGAGTCATTTCTGGCTGATTCTCTCAGTTTGGCTACTCGGCTAACTTGTGGAGTGACTTTGGACATCATCTCCTAAATGGCATTGAAAGTGGGTGGCATATTTCTTGGGGTATTTGACTTCCAAATTATCATGTGAGGACTTATCTCTTCAGCTTCGCTGGTCATATCAAACTCACAAGCACATCTGTGAGCTTTCAGTTCCTCCAATTGTTTGATTAATTTCTCAATATCTGCACCAAATTTTTTTAAACAAACACGATCCACTTCTCACTCTATTTTCAGGTATAGGACCTCTCAAATGAGGTCCCCTTCTTTCTTCTTCAACAAGTTTACTTTTCCGAGTAACTCGTTCCTGAAGTTGGCTACATTCTATACTCCTTCCTCCACCTTGGCGACACATTCTTACAAGGCTGTGAACTCCCAATGGCCCACTGAGTTTAAGGCATTCTGATTCACAGTGGCGATCTCAGTCCACAACTTGCGTAGTTCTTTTTATATGACATTATAATAGATTCTTTACTCAACTACCCTGTAGTGAGCACCAACTTGTAAAAATTTACTCTAGATTGATTATTGGCCATCAACCCAGTAACCTTTTTACTGCACAGGTTCAATTTTCTTGTGCACTTCATCTCGTTGTATAGAATTTATTAATTGATAATAGTATGGAGACTATTATCTGTAGTTGAGATTGAACTATTATTTGGCCCAACGCTCGGCCAGTATTTCTGATTAAATACTCTGTAAGTTGTACTTGTAGGGATTCGTTCCCTATACTCTTGTCCACCTGATCTTTTGTTAAGATACCCTGGTGACAGTATCTCTCAGCCCAACACACAGTCATCAGCTATCCCTGATTGTGGTTCCTTAATCTCTAGATCCCCGCTCAGATCTTTACTCTTCTCTCTGAGAGTCTTCCAATTATTGCCTTCTGCAATAATATCCTTGAGATAGAATGACACAATATAAGCTGATAGTCTAACTATACACTGAATGGATAGTATAACTGTAGATTATTATGCTTTCATAGATAATAATAATGTTTTTATTATAGTAAATCTTAGGGAATTATATAGTGGGGAATTTGGCTGTCTAACCCTTGGTTGACACCTCTTTGTTGAAACGGCAGCTGTTGCCATTGAATCACCCATCCTAATCTTGGCATCGATGGTCTTCCCCATCCTGGCTAGGATTCCATCATTGGACATCCTTGAGACCTCAAACGGAAAGAGTCAGAGAACATGTCCCTAAAGTTTTCCTCTCGATCCAAGCAAACCAACCATAATTGGCTAGCGACCTGCTTAGGTATTGAGACTTGTTACCCATTAAGGCAGGTCACAAACCAGCTGATCAATTCGCTAGTAGCAGGCGGCATCACTCGCCTCACAACTTGCTATTCATTCCCAATCAGTCAGTGATGAAACCTGACCGATCCCAATTGGTACACCTGATAGTTAATAACTATCAGATGCCCCTATTTTGTCAGCAACTCCACCCGATGAGCTTTAAGTATTCATCTGGATCAATCCCCGATGGATATGACCAGGCTAATATCTCAAAATCCCCCAAATGTAGTTCCTCCAAAACTCAGGCCAACTGATTTCTGATTCACTTCGCCTTAGGGAATTTTCCCCTAGCAATACCAGGTAATATAGAAGGCTGGGAATATGGGCAAAAATCCCAACATGTGGTTTTATATTAAATAAAATAAAAGTAGCGTGGCTAAAGCAATTGCTTCACATTATAATATATCTTTACATTTGTCTTGTGGGCTGACAATTTTCATATCATATGTCCGTTGTTCAGTGGTCTTGACCCTGAACTATAACCTTATGGCGTATCTCACCGATTCCACTGAAATTATAACAATGGCTGTTTAGTAACACTATTGCCAGAGCTACAAAAACAATTGACCCAAACTGCAAGGGAAACACACTGTACGCTCCTTCTGAGACCGTTTCCACTACTCCAGCAGTCCCATACACCATGCGATGATCTACATCAGGTTTTAATGTCAACTTTGCCACCAACTGGTGGAAACTATATTGACTGGGGCACCTGTATTTATTATTGCATGGATTTGGGTTTTGACTATAACAATGTCACAGTATGTACATTATGAATAATAAGAATTTTAACTGTTTAATACATGGACATTTAAAGAGCCTTTGTTCCCAAGGAAACTCGCAATCCCTTAACCAACTTTGGGGTATTCTTTAATGATATTGTTGACTGTAATGGTGACGTTTACTCCTTGCAAGGAAGGTGCATCTGCGGATGGGTCCAGATTGTCAGGGGAAACTTGGTCAAACATTTGACAAGAATAAAACATTGGCTGCACCTGAGATCCTTCTTCCACCGCAGCCTTGGCTTGCTCTTGTGTCAATACATTCACCCCTCCAACTGGCTGCTGATATAGGAATGCATCATTGTATGGAGGTACTTCCGCTGAATATTCATTGATAGGTTCAGTTGGGACGTTTGGGGCTGTGATAGTATAGGTAGAGAGTCCCATCTCTACTCCACTCTGACTTTTCCCTGATAGTACTAATCCTGCTGTATGTAATGGACCTGGAAATTGGGTAAACCTCATGCCAGGTGCCCAGGGCAATCACATTCAAAACAATTTACCCCATAGGGCCTGCACCCTTGATTACTGTACTTTGGGACACGCTGAAAGTTGGACTGAAGGTGATTGGTATAAACAGGGCCAGGTCAATAAGATTACTGCTGACGGTTGGTGTAATTAGGCAGGTTGGCAGTTAGGCCGTTGACAATAATTAGGGATGGGGTGGAAGTTAAAATGCTTGGGGTAACTTGGCGGAATTAGAACTGGACCATCAAATTACCCCAAATAAGAAGGTTCAATGATGGCGGCAGGATGTTTCCACTCTGTTTTGGGTGGAGGGAAGGTTAAAGATAGATGGCGCAAAAACTGAAAAACTTTAAGCAGGGGTACGTCGTCATCCAACATTTGGGTCATGACATTGTAAAGCTCATGGTATGGATTCATTGATGAGGTCATTGAATGCATAGTCAGATTTGGATAAAGTCCCTGCCCCAATTAACGTGTGAGATTCTAAAATAAATTGATCAGCAAATGTGGTGAGAGTCTCATTACGCTGAAACCTGATGGCCAAGAACTCAGCCTTCCACTGTGACATCTTTGTGGTTCCTCCAAATAACCGCTGAACTTTATCATTTACTTATTGATATGTAACAGAACTGTTTAGAAGATAACATGTGACTTGATTGGCACTTCCAACATCCAAGGGATACCAATAGTTTCGCTTTATGCCAATCTGAGGTTCCTGTCATCACAAACTCAAATCGCTTAAAGAACCTATTAATATTCCTGTCATGATCAAATGGATGCAGCTTAACAATAAAAAACTCCTACAGAAGCTCCTCCTGCCTTTTGAGCACAGCGTCCAAGGAAAATTTTGTGTTCCGCATATTCAGCAGGTGCAGTATGTCATTAATATCCCCTGTTACAGCAATCTTGATGCACCATGGCCAGTGACTGAAGAATTTTTATCATTTTGTGATTGATCAATGGGCCCCCTGTAGTGAGCACCTTTGTTATAAATTTTGCAGAATCGTTGAGATACACTGTAAGGCTTTTGCACAGGGTCAAGTCCACTAAGCAACGGACGGATGATATGGAGATTATCAGCCCACAATATAATGTAGATTATAATAAAAATATGACAAAATCACTTTAGCCACACTCCTTTATTTATTTTATATAAAAAAGAAGATCCCTTCTGCTCCACTCACTTCTGCCTTTTTCAATCCTCCTTTCAATCTTCTCATCTTGTTTATATGCTAGCAACTTTGGTTTATAGTGACCCTTTCTTTAGACTATTCATTCCGCCATATTCTCATTGATCCATCAAAGTCTACATTCATTAAATTCACAATTACCTAGTATAAGGCGATTTATCAATTATTTGTCATGCATCAATATCTCCTAATTGCCTTATTTGTAAGCAATCTGATAATCATCCATTATGACACAATGTCACCTCATCCTGAGGCGCCTAGATACTTGTACCCTTTGTTTATTATCAGTGGATTGTTGTCATGATTAAATGACATGATAGTGGATACCAACCCCAAGGATAAGGCTGGGCGACAGGAGGCCCAGAAGGTGAAGCTTCAGGACCTCCCTGACCTCAGGCACACAGTAGACCAACGCTGGGTACAAGCCAAATATGCCTAGGTTGGTATTGGTGAGGTGCCTAACGCACAGCCCCTTGCATCTGCCCAGGCGTTAAAACGGACGAGATATATAATTAATGTGGATAGTTCAATTCAGTTGCTTGAGGAATGGGGTTTTTTAAACCCGTTCCATTTATGATATTATGAGTTTGGGTAGAGTACAGCTTTAATCAATTAATTGAGTGAAATCAGTTTCAGAATATTCTACCAATTATGATGGAAGTGTTTGCCTATTGTTTAATCAGTGCTTAGGACTGCTTTGGCAGACCCCAAATTACCCTGACTATGTTTATATCTGATCTTCGTGACCAACATTCCTTGTTGGTCAACTTCTTAAATTAAACCTTTCCAGTTTTTTCCGTTTTTACTTATGTAGTTTTGAACAATCCTGTGCGTGGACTTCTTTGAGGAGGTCTTGCGCTACATTCTCCATACCACTTTACATATGATCCAGTTAGCCCCTAATGCACCGTTGGTTCACCCAGGTTCCCTCCAACCTGGGACGCTTACCTCTTTCCCCTTTGTGCATTGCGTTGTTTATGGTGTGGTATTTTTATAATGATCACACTCTTTCCCTTATGTTATTATTTCTCCAGCACCCTCTGCTGGGCTCTAGTAACTTTGGTACTAAGTCTAGTTTCCATGCGTTGGCTCTGTGCACCGTGCACCACCACGCTGGAAACAGAAGAGTTATAGACACACTCCTTACAATTATAGATGATCCACCCTAGCCATTTTAGGCTTATTGTCCAGTTATATCAGGATCTCAACAATCATCTATTAAAACTTTGTAGGAAAAATTCCTCCCGCCCCAACTCAAAAGGGGCCAGGTAATTTAGCTATCTTGGTTTCACCCAGGGTGACCCATATAAAATTGGGCCCTAAAAACTTGCACGCGCCCCTAAAAAAGGATAAATCTTATCCTCACATTCCTTTGTTTTCAGCATTATTCAAAAGTGACCAGGGGTCCAGCCTCAAAACTAAATTAAAAGTTTCAGTTGGTTCTGCCACTATGATGTCACCAGTGGCAGACCCTATAAAATATGGCGCCTGAGACTATGTTTTCCCTTGAGCAGGGCAGAGCTTCCCACTGAACCAGTCCCATTTTGGCGAAACTTGAAACTTGGTTGAGTCAGCCCTAGAGTTAACCTAAATAGTTCAAAAATTGATTTCCTCCTCACACCACATTCCAAAGGTGCTGTCTGGATCATTGATAAAGGTCTTGGTGGTTATGGAACTGATACCAATGAACAACCAGCCATTGAATCTGGTATGGGGTCATTACCACCTGAAAACGCGTTTTATAATGCGAATCTTTTAATACATATGAGCCAAGTTTCATCTATTGTGGCTCTAGCGCAATGTTATTTCTTTATATCTGTTTACCCTAGAGAACCCTCACTTGATACCTACTGTGATCTGCAGAACACAGGAGGTGAAGAAAAAACTACTTTTATAATATGAAAATGTTTTTGCAATTGCTGAAAATATGGTGTATATATGACCTCAGTAGTGAGAGCGGCTATTCATCCCTCTCCATAAAATGATGCAAAAATTTATTCTGGTGGTATGCGTATACCTAATGAAGAGTTTTCTGATGAGGTGTTGGCATTATCTGCTATGAATAAAGACTATTCTGGATATTTTCCGTTGACTGCTACCCTTTCATACCTTTAGGGAAAATCAGCACAACAATTTTGGTGGATACAGGAGCCTCTGAGAATAGTATGACCAAGACCTAGCTAACTACCTTGAGTAAATCACTTGCCTTGTGGTATGGTTTGGGAGGGGCTTCCCAAGGTACTCCCACGCTGAAGGTTCTAGGGGTTAGTGGACTAATAAGTTGGCAAACATCATTTGATTGACCTCTTCTAAGAAATCAAAAACCTCTTGTACACCATTATTTTAGGTTTAGAGTGGTGGCGAAAGTTTGGTTTCAGATCAACTTGAATAATAATACCTTGTATTTAACTTTGAAGAAAAAAAAACTAGTTGTCCTTTGTCTGAAGCTAACTCTCTAGGTGATTTTCTCCAATAACCAAGGTCCACACACTCAGTCTCGCTTTACTGCTAAAGCCATCTTTGTTGATACCCTTACCTTCTTGCTTAGAAGATCTGGAATCTACATTAGATGTGGCTTCTGCTGATGTACCATCAGCTCATTCAGAGTTAAATTGCGAGTTCAAGCTCACTATTGATCTGGTGCTTATATCTTCTCCCATTTACCCCTTGAATGTATGAGAGGAAGCAGCCTTAGATGTGTGGGTTTAGGAGAAGTTATCTAAAGGCGCAATATTTCAGCATAACTCTCCGTTTGCTCCCCACTTAACTTTGTGGGAAAAGCTGATTATACTCTACGCCCATGCTTAGATTATGGGAATTTAAACAACTTCAATGTACCAGATTTACATTCCATCCCAGTGGACTCGCAAATTGCTCACTATATGGAGAAGGCTAGAGTCTTCTCCAAACTGGATTTCTTAAATGTGTTCAATCAGATCTGGATCAAGAAGGGTTGGGAGTGGCTCACGCCTTCTGAATCAGAAAACGAATTTTCCAGTTTCAGGTTATGCCCTTTGGTCTAAAAAGATGCACCTGCTATTTTCCAACATCGCATAGATGTGGCCTTGAGGGACCTGCTGGGTTGTGCGCAGTGGCTTACATGGATGATACTCTGGTGTTTTCCCCTGATCAAGAGTCCCATGCAATACACATGCGGCAGTGGTGGAGAGTTTAAGTAAGCCAACCTTACGCTAAAAATCAGTAAATTTGAGATCTTCAAGATCCAGGTTACCTTCAAGGGCAACGTCATGTTTGAACAAGGCCAGATAATAGCTCCAGACAAGGATAAGGTGGTTAAGGAGTGGCCCACCCCAACTTTGGTCAAATAATTGAGGAGTTTTTTTTTGATGATGTATACATTCTTTAAGAAATGCATGACAAATTTTCTAAGGTAATGGCTCCCTTGTATAAGGCGAGTGGTGCAAAAGTGCTACAGTGGTGCCTGGTTTTGCAGGATGCCTTCCAATAGGTAAAGTGCACCTTGTTATCTATTTCCATCCTTCGCCTTGAAGATCCTAGAAAGAAATTTATTCTAGCTACTGATGCCTCCAATTTAAGCATAGCAGCTGCCTTGTTATATTTGTGCGGAGATGGAATAGAGCAGCCAGTGGGATATTTTTCCAGAAAGTTGTTTTTATCAGAGTTAAACCACACCATTTATGACTAAAAGTTATTAGCAGTGGTTGAGACGCTGACCTATTAGCGTCTTCATTTTAATGGCTCATCCCTACCATTCTGTATCCATACTTATCACTGTGCCGTGTTTACCACGCACCATGACTTAACCCCTCAGCAAACCCGCTGGCATGAGAAACAAGCCCAGTTTGTGTTTTCTTATGAGTTTACAAAGGGTAAGGAGAATGGTTTGGTGGATGCTTTGAGTAAAAACCTGCGTTAGCTCTGTATCCAAAGAAGGTAGAGGTACATATTACCCACTTGATGATTATGATGGGAAATCTGTGCCTCAACTTCCCTCTTCCATGGCCCACGTTTCAGTGCTTGCTACTCTGGAAATTTGGAGGAATATGGTACGTTCAGAAAAGAGGTACTTTCAAAGTCCCTTTCAGCCAAATATACTATGGTCCTTACAAAGAGTAAGTTAAATTAGGAGGATATTATCAAGGGTTACCACATTAAGGAAGAGATGGTGTGGTTTCAGGGACGCTTATGGGTTCCCTCCAGACAACTTCATCTGGAACTCATCCAATATCATCATGAAGAATCATCAATGGAAATTCTGGGAAAGGAAGACTCTGGAGCTTTCTGCCGCACTTATAACTGGAAGGATTAGCCGCGCAGGTTGCCAGGTATTGTAAGAAGTGCCAGGTCTGCAACCAAATGAGTCAAAATACCAGCCCCTCGCAGGGTCTTTAGTACCAGTTCAAAAGGCTGAAGGGCCTTAGACTTCCTAATTGGTTTATTTAATTGTGGAGCTACCTGTATCTGACGTAAATGATGCCATTATGGTAGTGGTGAACCGTTTTACAAAGTTCATCCTCTTTATTCCCTGTAGAACCACAGTAATTGCGGCTGAGGTGACTAGGCTCTGCATATCTCATGTGTTTGCCCTTCATGGGGACCCCAGGAAATAATTAGTGATCGTGGGCCCCAGTTTACCTCTGTATTTTGGAAAGAGTTGTGTAAGACTCTTTATATTAGCCCCTGCCGTCCAACTGCCTATCATCTCCAATCAGATGGGCAGAATGAAAGAGTAAACCAGTGCTTGGAACAGTTCCTGCGGTGTTACACTGCCACAGACCATTCAGATTGGGTTTCTCACCTTCTCATGGCCCTAATTAGCTACACCAACGCCCAACATGAATCCATCAGTTGTTCCACATTAAGCGCCAACTATGGGTTTAACCCCACCTTCACCATGGAGACCAGCTGTGGATCCAAAGTGTAAGCGGTGGTGGAATTTGCAAAGACTATTAAAAAAGTGATCAGGGGATGAACACGAATTTGGATGCAGCTATGTTAACTTATATGGAGAACGCTGACAGTAAGAGACAGGTAGGTCCTACGTACAAGAAAGGGGATCTTGTGATGCTTGATGCCAGAAAAATCCCATTCAAGCAGACATTCAAAACTCTGGGCTAAAGAGGATAGGGCCTTACTGCATTGTCAGAAAGTTGGGCCACGCCTCATACCAGTTGGATCTCCCTTCATCATTCCATATCCTTGACGTCTTTCGTGAAAGTAAGCCAGCGTTGTTTGAGGGCCCCCATCAGAGTTTCTAAAGGCCTATCTCGTCGATGGGGCTCCAGAGTTGGAAGTGGAGGAAATTGTAGCCTCATGCCAAGTAAGAAAGTTTGAGTACCTGGTATCCTGGAAGGTATTTGACGCCTTAGAAAACAATTATTTTTAACAACACACAACTGTGCCCATGACCAAGATCCAATTGAAGTTTTCCAAGGACGTTTACCTGAGACTGCAGGACCCAATTCAAAGCAAACCATCTCCGCAATGAAGCTATCCCCTGCCAAAAAACATTTTCTTGGTAAAAGCTTCTTAAGGGGGGTGGAGCCCCAAAATAACGAGAGGATAATGACATTGTTACATGACTTAATTTTGTGGAACCAACTACCAAGATAAGGATGGACGTCCAGATGCCAAAAAGGTCAAGTTGCAAGTCTATATGACCTAAAACATGCCCTGTACCAACGCTGGGTACAGACAAGATATTCCCAGGTTGGTCCTGGGGATGTGCATAATTTTTAGCCCTGCCTTACATCAAATGCATTAAAAATCACTAGCTACGTTATAAAATGATGATGGTTTGATTCAGATGCTTGGGGAATGGTGTTTTGAAACCTGTTTCATTTACAATATTACTAAATTGGGTAATAACCAGTTTAAATTGATCACTCAAGTTTAGACTATCTCGAGCTACAATGCCATGCCTGATGGTAGTGTGCACTTATTGGTTAGTTTATGCTTTGACCGCTCCTGCAGATTGTTGACTCTCCCCCCCATTGTTTAATTAGGATTTCTTTAGTCCAACTTTCCTTAATGGTCAACTTGTTTGCTAAAAAACACCGTTCGTTTTAGTTTTTTATGTGCATTTGCTCAGTCTTGTTTGCCAGCCTCCATCAGGTCTAATTTTATCCAATGTATGTCATCCAGGCTTTGGGACTTTCGTGCAATATCCTTCTATGCGGTGCTATGTTTCTCTCCTTCTCAGCGAAGAGTTCCTTGGTAGCGGGTGGGTTCTCTTCTCTTCCACCACCACTAATGGAACTGGAGTGTTACAGATACGCTCTTTACAGCCCATGTGTCCAGAGCAGTGGTGGCATATCACCAGAGGTGTTGCTTAAGCAACTGATTGGTCCACTCTTTCTGTCCATAGGACTGAGGGGTGATATTCCAACAATTGGCATGGTTTTATGATTAGTGTATCAAATAGGGCATCTCAAAACTTTGAGGTAAACTGAAGTTCTCTATCAATTATTGTCTCTTGCGGTGCTCCAAACATAGTAAAGATGTGGGTCACAAATAAATGGGCCATGTCTTCCGCAATGGTTTTAGTCAAACATGGGATAAACAGGCCATGTTTTGAATCTGTACACTATTAACATGATCTTGTTAAACCCCTTTGAGGTGGGCATAACAATGATTAGTCTAAAGATACTGACTTCCATAGTCCCGCTGCCATTTGCAGTGGATGTACAAACCTTTTTGGCCATTATTGTTGAATTTGGAATTTGCGCAGGTCAGCAACGGTCTATCCAGGCTGGAACATCCTTTTTCAGTCCATTACAGTCATATACTATCTTTATCAAGTTCATAGTCCTCTTGCATCCAGGGAGTCCTATTTTCAGTGGATCATGATGTTCTTTTATAACTGGGAGCTTAAAAGTCGGGTATCCATATGTGATCTCAGAAGTAAATCACCATGTCCTTTTGTGAGTACATTTAGAAGGGCTTGCCACGCATGTATCTTGTCCCCTAGGGCTTGTCCTTCAGGGTATCCTTATTGCGCCTCCAGTATGGCGCCCAAGAGGGAACCTTCAGCAATGGCTATTGGGCTTGTTTCAGGGGTTCCATTGTGTGAGGCCTGTGGAGTTGATGGGAGGTCTTGGCTGTGGGCTTGAGGGGTGAGGCTTTAGCTGTTGCAGGGGGTTGTGATAGCAGCAATAGTTACTTATTCTGCTGATGGCTTGGGCAATTATTGTTCTGTGGGAATCACCATAATTAACTCAATTCCTTCCACAGGATTGAATTTGGAGGACAGGCTTCAGCTCGCCATATCTGATATAATAGTTATATTTAGATCCTTAATAAACTCATATTTGAAATCAAAATTAAGAAGGTCAGCTTTTCTTTCCGCTTAATCTCACCTTTGAGCAAACTATAATATGATTTATTTATCCATCGCCATCAGGTCATTCTATTTTCCATCTGATGTCATTGGATCCGCCGCCTGCTGCCCTTCATTGGTGAAGAGGTGATATACCCTCAAGCATTTTCTGGACTATGGGGAAGAGCGTTCAAACGAGCTCAAATAATCCACCCCACTCTTCTGGCCGACCTGTCCCTCCACAGGATTTAGTGCTCCACCTTGCGCGCATCCACCTGACCTGCCCTCATCCTCTCACCCTTCCTCACTCCAACATTCAATTTTTCTTCATGTTAAAATGGGTGTGTTAAAATCTTGGGCTTGGATGGTTGCTCGCTTCTGGCCCTAGTTTTAACTGCACATATTTGTGTATCCTTACATTGATTATTTGATTAAATTTGATAGACTGGGGCAATAGTAGTATGAAGACTATTATCATTGTTGATTGCCCAAAAGCCACGTTTAGTGTATTGTCCAACGCTTGACAGGTGCTTATTCCTCTTGAATATATCTTGAGACTGGTAGGGAACACTTTCCCTATTCCCTTTTCGCAGAGCCAAGCAGAGATTTTGATAAAACCAACTTAGGGATATCTGATTCATGCACTCTTCTCTTAAGATTAATGTTTAAAAAATCAATGTTAAATAATAAAGTTATTATCAAGTTTTAATCTGCTTTTATTAGGGAATAATTTGGGGTTTTTATAGTTAGAATCAGCACACAACTTTTCAGCTGACCACTGGGAATTATTTGTGCTCCTATGTTGGTTTGACCCTCAGTGTTAGGTACCAAATCTTGTCAGGTACTGTTGCCTTGGGTTTCTTAGGCAGCGTAACCCTCATGTGTTTGGTGACCAAACAATTGGTATTAGGGAATCAAAACCAATTGTTTCAGCCAATGATAATTCTACTATTCCTCCGGCGTTCAAACGTATTGGTAGTTTCCAACGACTCCAATCCATTCTGCTCTGAACAATTCCCTACAATTCAACTATTGGGTGCTATTCCCATATTGAATTATTGCTTGATTTTATTTAGGATGATGCCTGAAAATAATCTCATCAGTCAGCGAACTCAAATATCATTGGGGATGATGCCCAACAATAAATTATTAGTTGGAGGCCTCAAGTATTATTGGGGATGATGCCCAACGATAATCCCATCAATTGGCCGCTGTTGCTGATCCTATACTATTATAACCTAATCATCAAATCTATTAATCAGTTAAAAGGTCGGCTTATGTGGTCATCTGAAATTCCAACAGGGTGTTTATTCCTGTATGCTGAAAAAGCAATAATTAAATTGGCCACTGCTGCCTTTGCACCAGCTGGCTTTATTGATTTCGCCCTTTTAAGGGATATTTTGATATAGGATTTCAAATGGAGGAATACGTTGCTGCTTTAGCAAAGACTCCATTAATTTATAAAAACATCCCATTTCAACTACCCATACTTGTCTCCCTTCTGATACTATTTGATGGTGTTATTTGCCACCTCTCTTCCCATCTCCCACCCCAATTTTTGTATAATGCGTTGATGTCAGGTCTTTTGGCTTAAGACACTCAACCCAACCTCATCTTCACAGTTCCCTTTGGGGAAGAGCACCTTTCAGCCCCTCGTGCCACTGCCACTCTTATCCTCCACCACCCTGCCATCGCCTAACTAATCCCTCATATGCTTGTATCGCTGCAGTACCAGATCATTTCTTTTGGGCATGGGTTGACAATGGTCAACAGATTTGTCCACTCTGTTTTGGATTATACCACTCTAAAAAGTCTTGCCCCCATGTTATTCCTTCTATTGCTATCTCTGAATCCTTGTCAGCGGCATCCAAATGGGGTGTTTGTTGCCATCTCCCTTTAACGCCCTTGATTGCTGTGCCAGAGTAAAAAGTTATGCTCCTCTGATTCCACCAGCCACACTCACCCATCTGCATTCCAATCCACCAATCAGAATCAGGCTTGGACCACTGTTCGCCACCAGGCAACTTCCCATTTACCAACTACCACTTGCCCTTATTCAGCCTCACCTGACCGTGTTAACTAAAGCCCTTGGGCCCTATTGGATGAATCTGAAGAATCAGGTGAAATTATTATGTATGAGGAGGACAAATAAAGTGAAATTATCATGTATGAGGAGTATGAATCAGGTAAAGCCCCACGGATGGTTATGGCTTGACTGAATTTATAATTTTGATCTTAACAATACTCTCCCGCCTGACGTTATGCCCTTAAATCAAATGCATCCCCTTCCAAAGTGACCACCATCTTGCCTTGACTGTGGTGGACTTTCCCCATTGTCACCTCCTCCACAAAGCAGTGGCATTATCTGTTTATAAATTCTCAAAGGGATGCATCTGCCTAAATTTCCCTTAAATTTTTCTGATGAAGCGCAGGAAGAAATTACCAAGCTGGCCTACATTGCTGACAACTCTACCTCATATGTTTCTAGCTTTGCAGCCTTTAATCCAGAACTAAAATCACTAAGATATTAGTTGTCAATCTTGCTCTACTCCCAGATGCCCAGCTTTTAGCTGAACATCATCTTGCAGAACATTTTGAAGCTCTCCTCCATGCTGATAATCTTTCTATTATTTCCTTTGTTACAGCCCTCATCCCCCACCATGCTGACGCCCCAACGCCCTTACTCTCAGCTTATATCCGCCTATTCAATAGCGCCACTTCTTATGTCGCTGCTGAGCCTGACGCTGTGCCGCCTGGACTCCCTCCCCCTCTACCATGATGGGTTAGCAGTCTTCCGCTCCCTGCCTGGTTGGAGGTTTTATTTTGGTTTTGTTGACCCGTTTTTTTGGGCTTTGGCTTTGAATTGGTAATTTCCATCCCCTGGTTGGCATTCCTCAAATAAATTTATAATTTTAAAAATTGTAAAGTTAAGGTCGCGGTGCATTCTTGTTTGCATGTGTGCTAATTTTTGAAGTTTGAAATAATAATGAGCAAATTGTTTTCATGTTCACAGTCACCATGTGTTTCGCTCCCTTCAGTAATTATTGCTTTTTTAACAATAGGCGGTCCCAACCTAAAAGGGGATACACCAATTTCTAGAAGTAAATATCTCCAGTGCATCATTGCCCAAGCTACAGCAGCAATTCTTTGTCATAAATTGTCTATGATTATTTAGTACCAGTGAATTTTCTGGAGAATTATGACACTGAGTATTATTGGCCATCATGTTCCTGTAGCAGTTCTGCTCCCACAGCTGTGCCAGGGGCATCACATGTGACAACGAATAATTTGTCTTTATTAGCATGCCTCAAGACTGGCGCTAAGATAAAAACCTCTTTGATGGCTTTGAAAGTCTGCTGACGTTCTGATGTCCACACAAACGGCGCATTTTTGCCTTAAGGGTTGGAGGGGGCATCTAGTTCTAAAATTACTGGGAAAATTTTTTAAGAAGGTGACGATACCAAAAAACTGTGAAGCTGTTTCTGGGTGGTGGTCGTTGCCCACATCTATATTGCTTCTAGTTTTGAGGGAACGATGGCATGGTCCTTCTTGAGTAACAAGTTCCCAAGAAACTTCCTTCTTCCTTTGAGAAATTCAAATTATATGGTTTTATTTGTAGGTCCCACATTGAAAGGTGGTAGCTACTGCAACCAAGTTCTTTTCATATTGCTATGACAGGGGAGTGGACTAGAATATTGTTTTAATATCATACTGAACACATAAAGTGGATGTTGCCTAGTGAGTGTTCAATGACCTTCTAGAAAACAGTGGTGCGTTTTTGAGCCCAAATGGCATAACTCTAAACTGATATATGGCGTGGCATGTTCAGATACCTGTCAGCCATTCTTGGCCCTCCTTCACTTGGACCTGGTGAAAAGTGTTTACTAGGTCCAATTCTAAAAAAACTTTTTATTTGGATATTGTTTGGGATACTTCAGCCTCCAATGAGAGTGGGTACAGATCTGGCACTGTGATATTATTTAAATGTCCATGGTACGCAAAAGGCCGCGGGGTGCCATTGGTCTTTTGTAAAAATACAATGGGTAATGACAACAGTAAGGTTTGTAATTAACCAACCCTTAGCCAACATCCCAATGATCTAAATTTTTAAGTCCTGGTCCTCAGTGGCAGTATATGGGTAAAGTGGACTATTGATTTCAATGAGATACACCATCAAGCGGAAGTAAATGTGAAACTAATAGTGAGGTAGCAAGTGGTTCAAAAGTCTACATAAAATATTTTTATATAGTCCAAGTATTAAGTGCATCATTGGCAGATTGGCTACTGCACTCAAGGTGGAGTATTCCACGGCGGCTACCAAAACATTTCCTTTTGTCAATGTGGGAAGTAGAGGAATTTCTCTGGAATAATAAAAAGTCATAAAGACGAGCATATTATACTCAAGGTTAATTGTAACTGACTGTCAACGCACTTACTTTACACACAGTATCATGAGGTAAACTTAGTCCAGAATTTCTGAAAAATTGGCGTGAAACCAATAAACATGGGCTGAAAATAAAGCAGCTCACATAGAAGCAGAGTGATCATTGGCACCATAAATGCCCCTCATGACAGATGCCCCCCTGTTAACTGCCTATCTAACGCTTGCGCCATCTTGAGATTGATAAAGTTCCCCAAACTCCTGTTTAAATTTCTGCGTTCACCAAAGCCCACTTGAGACAAATGTAATGTCCATGGCGAGCAATATTTAAGAATTGTCAAATTTGTTAAAGCTGTTTATGGTACATACTCCGGCGGTGGTATTTACATTAATGGGCAACTTGGAGTAATACTGAAACTTGTTGAAAAAATTGGGAAGGTATTGCTACTGCCTGGACATATGATAGCGGGGTTGAATTAGGGTCTGAAAAATTCACCAATGGGCTTATGTAGCTGAGATTTTCATTTATGGGGTTATGATGGCGATCTACTTCGACTTGTTCCATTATCTTCAGCTGGTAGAGGGATAATTCTGAGGCCTCTAGGTCCAAGGGAATAAAAGGGTGCCTGTGGGTCTGTTTGACACTTCGCTGATGAAGTTTATAAACTGAGTCCGTGTGTGTTGCCCTGAATAACCAGGATTCCTGGGGCATCCAGTTTTTGATTGGGGGGTTTGCGGAATTAGGAAGTTAAGCTGCCCCATGATATGTGGTTTTGTGGACACATGCTAAGGTTGTGGGACATGAGGCTGACATTTCTCAAACCTCTCTATCATGAGGCATTGGAGGGATGTAGGGAACGAGGGCCAGTACTTATAACGCATAATAGGAGATTTATTGGTGGTCTACTTCCACTGGAATGGGGTCAGCTGCGATATCAGTTTCTGGACCTTGTTCCATATCTGTTTTTCTGTCCAGTTTTTTCTCATAATTAAACAATAAAAAGTACTCCATCCTTGTGGGTGATGGGGTTGTTTTAGTATAGCAGACGTGTGGCTTATGAGTGGTTGATTACTTGGTAGCTCAGATTTCAGGAAAGACCTCAATCTTCTGGACAGCTTGTATGCACTCTTTAAAGTTTGAGGTACATTGTACCATGTAATGTGGGAACCCACTCCCTGGTTAATGGAAGGCTTGACCTCAGCTATGGAAATGCCTTCTGGTAGTTGGAGGAGTCCGCTAGTTAATGGAAAGCCTTAATGTGGTCATCTAAATTTATGGCTAACCTTGCCATTGGAACAGTTGAAACAGGAGTTGTATCCTCGATGCCAGAGTGGCCACCATAGATAAACAATGGTGAAATTGGAGGGAGTTGACTCCCCTAAGTGTGAGTTCTGGTACAACAGTGTGCGTGGCCAGAATTTGAACTACACCTTCCAAGGCGTCCAATGATGCCAAGAATTTTTGGTCTTCAGAGGTCTTCAGAGGTCTTCATAATTCCATTTAATATGTCTCACAATTTGAGTTTTAACAAGCATTCCCAGCACCTTGTGAGCCACTTTGTCCGAAGGGCAGAAAGTGGGTACTATCACTGTTAAATTACACGCTTGTGCACTTGAGGGGGAGAAATCAGATGTGCCACATGAATGAGAAGTACTTGTTTGATGGCTCTGAATAACACACTTGTGATCAGCCTGTCAGGAGGCTGTGCATAAGTTCATATAAGCTTTTTTTAACTGTTGAAAAACCCAGGTCTACCAAATCCTGGGACAACGACATAACAGAAGTGTTAATTGGATGGGTTATTATGTCAGATAATCAATTTGCCAAGGAAAGATTTGGCGTCCACTGAGGGTACTTCAATAACCAGGACAGCACCCAGAGTCCGCACAGCATTGCTATTCTGATAATTCTAGAATAAAATCTGAGGGGAGATAAGTGCATGAAATGTTTATTGAACATATTCCCATTTCAGCCACTAGGCTGAGCACTGGTAATAATCTTGATCAGGCCTTAAGCATTGAAAGATGACTATTTAGGTTGGGTAGGATAGATAATTCCATCCATCCATTATGATCATTTGACCCAATCCCCAACTCATCTGGATGCGCACTAGATAGTGGGGAGTAACAATTGTATCATCAGTTTATATCCCAACAATTCTCCCCATAGGTACGTCTGATAGATTATTGTTTTTGTTTTTTTATAATTGCAGCAGAACGAATTGAACAATTGGACATTGCACTCAGGCTTATAATCCAAATACATATTTCCTTGGTGAGATTGAGTGTGCAATACTCATAAGGGTATGTTTTCCAAGATATTTTTTGCTGAGTGAGGTTAATTCTGTAATCACCAATGGGACGGCCATGACCAACACCAATACTAACAAGCGTTGGCCCTCCATTGGTTGGGTGGTTCCTTTGGGGCAGCCAGAATCATTAATAAGTTATAAAATTTTAAAGTATATTTAGCGGAATTAATGATTTATTAAGGATATAATGAAATAATCTAGCACTCTACCTTTATTAGTTTGCTGGGTTTTTATAACTTGAAGGAATTGAGGAGTGGGGATTAGAGAAGTATTATGACAACAGGACGTGCAAATCTTTTCCAGTGTGCTGGGGCCTTTGCACTATATTGCAGGTTTCACATTGAGAGTCGTCCATTTTAGAGTTAATGCTGCTGAACTTCGCTTCTTTGTCAATGTTCTGAATTCTTGCATCACTCATAATTATTCTAACATGATTTTTTGATTATCCAAGGGGTTTCCGCCAGATCAACCCCAATACTTTTGGCCCATTGGGGATTCAGTTTCATTCCGCTCATTTGCAACCATATTTCTATACAGATCCTCTCAATTCTCTTAATGTAATTTTATTTCAAAATTAAACTCCATGGCAGAATTGATCTTCCTTTTTGGCTGATCATATAATTTATATGGTAGGGGCAGTGGAAACCCAACGTTTGTCAAAGTTGTTCCCAAGACCCACTATTTCTCTAGCAAAAAGATCAGAATCTCTTCCACTTCCTTGTTTTAAAAGAGTGAATCGAACAATCTAATTTAATGGGTGCAGATGGGACCCTTACACTAATACTAATCTTTTTCCATGATAAGAAATTTGTATTTTATTTATAGCATCAGGATCAAGAGTTTTACTTTCATTATTTATTTTTAAGATACTTGACAATGAGCTCATGAGAGGTGTCCTTAAAGAAAAGCACAAGAACCTCAAAAATGACTAAGTACTTATTCTTTACAAGTCTAGGCTATAGGTTAAAAGTTAGAATGCACTTGCAAATTTCAAAAGCATAATATGATTATCAACCTGATGGCTAACTCGTATTGTCAAGAAAAAGTTCATTATGTGTTACCACCCTTTTCCTGATATATCTGGAATGGTTAAGAAATATTAACTGATTGTTTTCCCTATATTCATTCCAAGTCATTTATTATCGCCTTCAAGGTTTACTCAAGACTTTGAAAATCCTTATCAACCTTTTTTAGCACTAGGTGGTCCCCACCTGAAGAGAGGACACACCAATCTAAAAATTTTCTTATCAATTTTGGTCCTCAGTAAGTTTGATTTTATAGCTTAACTTCTTTCTTTAAAAAGTTTTTTATTGATTATAGTGGTTTTAGATCGCCTTGCCAAATAAGCTGAGATTCTCCTTTTGCTTTAAGATCACATACAGTAAGATAATATAACTATCTTAATAAAAATTTTTACAGGCGTTGGCTCCTTGATAAAGCCATCTCTGATTAAAGTCTTAATTTGTTTCCATCCTAGGCAACACCTTCTTCCTACTTGTGAATCAGGACATATAGGTCTACAGCCTATCATTCACAGTCTGAAGATCAAACTCAGAGTATTAATCCGGTATTGATCAGTATCTCATCTATTATATCTCAGCGCAACAAGATACTTAGACTAAATTATTTGTTTAACTCAACTTGCATACAACAATTATGCCCACTCCTTCTGTTATGTCACCATTTTATGCAGACCATGGCCAATATCCCCATATTTTTTAACAATAATGGATGTGGATATTCTTGAAGCTGATGATTTGTTTTTGAAGTTCAGTATAAAACAAGATGCTTAAAGTTACACTTTATAAGGCTACTGTTTAAGTGAAAGTCATAGTTGATAGGTGAAGAAGGGCGACCCAAATAAAAGTAAGGATTTGGTCTTTAACAACGCCAGATTTCCATTTTCCAAGTGCATAGATGGAAATTGGGACCTCTAGTCCTAGAATCATATCACATTTCTTGGTCAAACAATAGAGTAGTAGTAGAGCTGACATTGCATGAAGGGTCAAAAGACAATTTTTTCTCATTTACTGCAGTTACAAACTTTTCAAGTATCATCTATGAGAATTCTGTACCAAAAAATTGGGAACTTAGATGAATTTTAGTATAAATATATTCTATTTTGGACGCCAAGAATATCCAAGGGAAAAGTCAAATCTTGTCAATTAGGTAAGATCCCCATAAAGGAAGCAACATGGATATTTGCAGCCGGCTGTGCCCACTGTTCTGAGAAGGTGCTTGAGAGTAGGTTCAGAAGGTCTTGAAATAGCAGGTGGTGATATAATGTTTAAGACTTGGATTTGCCATTATGTCACCATTATCTTTTTTTTAGTACTAGATGGTCCCAATGTCACCATTATTTTAATGATGAAGAGCATATATTCTCATTTTGATCAAGTGAGAATTGTTTGTGAAAAACAAAAAGTTTGGTCAAAGAAAATTTAATTTAAATTGACTTTAACTAAAATAATGACAATATTAGAAGAGCGTTAGGGAGCAAAGCAATAAAGATAGTTACAATTTAAAAAGTGCATTTGGGAATAGACAACTTATCCAAACAATAAAGAACCATGTCCCCTAAATTTGTCCTTTTTCTACAATGGTTGGGTATATACCTCATCCCATAGGTTCTACTAGCAAAAGGATCTAGAGTTTTTCTGGCTCCTTTTATCTCAATTTTTTAAATAGTCTAATAAAAATTTTTCAGTCAGAGCAATTTGTAAAAAAACATTTAACTACTACAATTGTAATCATAATCCCTTTTAAAGATGGTGGAATTGTCTGCAACTGAAGAGGCTGTACAAGATTTACTTCAACTTAGACCATTCTAATAATCATTACTAGCTTTAGTTGTGGTCTGTCAGTGATAGTAGTCAGATTATCCAGGTATGATGGGTCTTTGGGTGGCACATACCATTGGCAGTAGTTTCATTGGCAGTCTGGGCTACAACTTAGGTGTACCTTTAAAATTATCTTGTCACATACTGGTGGAAGAACGTGACAACTATATTATTTAAGGGTGAGATTTATCTAACTTTGACACCTAAGTTTTTAGAGCACTTTAATTTTTCTGCAATTTTTTAAAGTTAAATGGCCTATTGAAAGTAAAGACATAAAGAGTCTTTGAAGCTAAGATTCAATAGAGTTATTAAATCAAAATAAATCATAACACATGTATAACACTATAGAATTATTAGTTAAAGTAATAAAAAATTAAAAGTTTTATCTATTCAAGGGGGAGATTTAAGAAAGATGTAAATCTATCAGTTATAGTATGAATTCTCATATAAGCTCCTTTAGCTTCTATTAAAATTTAATAAAGTATAAGCATGTCGGAAAATTGGCTTTTCTGGTGACAGTGGGCTTCGCTAGTTGGCAGGCCAACCATTATGAAGACTAGCCAATCCTTGCTGTTTTGCCTTAAGTGACTGGACCAGCAGCGCTAACTGACTCTTGGCATGTCACCCATGCCATTTGGGGATCCCCCAGCCTAAACCCCAACCCATAAGAATAAACATAAACTTATAAAAAAGGAAGATTAGGCAAAGGGAGATATTCATTGAGAGGGAAGAACAAGGTATTTATATGTATAAATGGGCTACTGCGCCCACTGCTGACTTATTGGCTCATCTCTGGGTCTTCCAGCCAACCACTCTCTCTTCAACCGTGCTTCTCTCTTCCCTGGTGTCAACCCTCTTGCACCATCCTTCCCAGTTTCCAGATATTAGTTTCAGCTCATCCTCAGCATTCAAGGCTGGTGAGCCATATAATTAGTATATTAATAAAGGCAAGTGTGTGTGCATGTGTGCGCATGATGCCCAGCCAAAACTACAGCATGTAGAGCTTTGAAAATTTGGATATAGGTGGATGGGAGGGGTTCTTGTGCACCTCAAAGCCAGACTAAATTTTCATAATAAAATAAAAAGTTTTATATGCAATAAGTGGAAATCTTGGATTTTTTTTGGAAATTGGTATATTGTTACAGCTGAGAAGTTTGATAACTGGTTGATTTGTTAGTTTATTTTATTTAACAAAGGTAAGCCAACCAGGAGACAGATATTACCAAAACTTAAAACTTAAAAAGATAAAATTAAATCCTCACCAAATAAAAACGAATGAACTGCTAGATAGAGCAGATGACACACACAAATAACCTAAACTCAACCAACCAGGTGGGACAGTGGGAACCGCTTATCCCATCATGGCGGAAGGGGAGGGGGAGCTAGGGGTCTCATCCTCAGTAACGTCTTCATCCCAAAGCATGGCACAAGCTATGGTGGAGAGCAGGGGCATTGAGGCATCAGCGGGATGCGGAGCTATATTTCTGAAGATCAGTGTGGTATTAAGACATCTGCTATATATAAGGGTTCTGATGTAGTTTGTCAAGGATAGTTCAGATTTCATGCGTGCATCAGGTAGTTTTTTGAACGTGGCTATATTGGTGTGGGTAACCTTTGACTTGGGATTCCACGCTACCTCTACCATGTGCTTAATGGCGTTGTTGGCTTCTTTGTGGGCTTTGATCAATAGGTTTCTTTGTACCTTATTGGCTTTGGAGGAAATATTGGGAAGAGGGATTCCTCCTGTGAACATTGCCACTGATTTGGTGGCAGCTTTTCGAAAAAGGGTGACAATCTGGCTTAGTCATTGCTTCAACAGACAGCTGGTGGTCATCACAGAACGTTTCAGCATTTTTCTGGGGGCGTATAAGTGAGGGGGTAGTTCCTTGCTATTGTTGATATACACAGAATGCTCAATTTGTATATTGCAGTTCCCAATTTTATTCCCAGACTCACCAATTTTGGCCAATAAATCCTAAGGATTTTTGTTAACTTGAATTGGGGAGTCAGAATATTAGTGTGGTTTGATTGGTTTTTTGGATGATGCATGGGATTGAATGGGGGTTCAAACTTGTGTTTGATTGGATGGAGCGTTCGCGGCACTGGGGCAAGGAGGAGGCTGATTGGTGGCTGCAGGTGCAGCTTCAGCAATAGGCTTTGGGGAGGGGAGGTAGGATCTCACCCCATACCAAAAGTAGCATGGGATGGGCGGTGGAATGGATGCCAGCGGATGAGAAAACAACGCTGTCAGAAGCAGCCAGGGATGGGCATTTGAAATTTTGAGTGGTCCAACTTGAAACATATTAGATTTATCATTCGTTCGCCCTTGATACAGGCCCAGAACAGATGGTAAGGGGTGGAGAGGATAATGGCATAGAGGGATTGACAGGGCAATTTTACTTGAGTCAGGGATGATTGTGGCATATGCCAGAGGCCCAGCTAGGTGTGTGGCCCAATTTGGGATCACAAATTTCAGTATGGGGTTGGAGCCATAGGCTTCCAAACCTTCCATCAGCTCCTGGTGGAGCTCTTCAGGGGGAGAGTGGGTGGGCAAACCAGCAAACTGGACCACCAAAGTGGTATCCGCTGGGAGCTGGGTCCAAGTTGTGGGGAGAGGAGTACCCTGGAAAACCAGGGGCACAGTTGCCACTGTGGTGGCATCAGCTTCATATGTGAAGCCAAGATTCAAGTACCCCTTATAGGGTGGAAGTCAATAAAACTGGTGGGATGCAACACCACCTGAGCCATTTCAATAATGGATTGGTTGTGGTAGGGGAAAAGTTTCCCATAGTTGACTCAAAGGCCAAAATGCATGTTGCTCCAGGGGAGCACCAGGGTACCACTTGGGTTTGAGTGAGGTGGGCATCAGGATCCTTGGGAGGAACAAATTATCCCAGGGGTTTGGAGTGACTGGGTGAGCCAGTCTGAGCACGTTTTCCTGTTGGACGGAAAATGGTGGGGGAGTTTTGCCACAGCCCTACACTGGGGCAGCCAGCGGGAGATCTGAAGACATTAGATCAAAACTATGGCGGGTGATTAGGATTTACTTTTTAACCATGTAAATTGCTCAGAAAGTTACACCAAGCAGAAATATTGATTTATTAGTTTAAATTAAATGGTTTGGCGAGCAGTTGGTGATTTTTTGTTGATTAATAAGCCTAATGGTTTTAACAAAGCAGTTATTAATTGGTTGGAAAAATAAGTTAATTAGTTTATTAAGTCATTTGTGGTTTTGGTTGTTTAATTTTGTTAAGTTTAGTTTTGTGAGGCAGTTGGTTATTGGTTTATTTGGTAGGTTCAATGGTTTTAGATAAGCGGTTTAGTGATTTATCAATATAAATTATCAGATAAAGTTTAAACTCCATAGCAAAGCATGGGAATCTTGATGCTAGTTTTATATAACTTAAAATATCTGTCCAGTTTTGTTCCTCTAACAAATAAGAAAACTTTAAAGCAAGTTAGGTTGAAGTTAATTTAGTAGTTTGGAAGATGTGTCACAAACACATAATGCTTTTAAATATAGAGAGATGTTTTGGGTAGCAGTTTGGTATTGTCTATTGATTTTGATAAGCTTATTTTATTTGGCTAAGTGGTTGATGGTTTTGGGCGATTCTTTAGGACATGGTTTAGTTTTAAGGTGATTAGTTAATGGTTGATTTAATAAAAAAATTTGAGGTGGGTCAATCTTGGGACAAATATACCACATAATTGTTTAAATTTAAATTTAAATTTAAATTTCTTATTTGAGGTGGGCCGACCTGGGGACGGTACCGCACCGATTAGGGAAATGAAGAAAATGGGAAAGGAGGATAAAACCCAGAAAACCTCCATGCGCGGCATATGATAGGCCAGGAACTCCATGGACCGCCTTTGCTATTTGCTATCTCGGTTCGGGGCATTGGCGCACAAAACTAACACAGTCAAAATCGTCCCCTACCCAAAGTCCATTACTGGGATCGAACTCGGGAGGCAGTGGTAGAGGGTCCATATATACCACATAATTGTTGATTTGATAAAATTCAGTTAGTTTTAGTTGAGTAGTTGGTGGTTATTGGTGTTTTGATTGAAAAATTAGATTTGGCCAAGTGGTTGTTGCTTAAATATAATATAAAATCTAAAAAAATCAATTTGAATCATCTGAAATTCTATAGACACAGCAGCAAAGCATGGGTAATGGATGCTAGTTAAAAGATATAAATAAATATTGGATCTTGTTTGACTTAGTGACTGCGCGCCAAAACATCCTTAGCTGCTTGTTAAACTCATAATAACTCAGCTTCTTGCCAATGACACAATTTGACTCTCCTGGTCAACATTCAGGGAATTGCCTTTCTCAAGCAACAGTCAATTATAATATTTAATGCCAGAAACAATTTTGGCTGTCTTGGACTTAAAATCATCAGCTTCTGCTGGCGCACAATAATTAAATCAATTGGATCATCATCATCTACTAGTTGCTGGGGATATATATTAATTAGAGGCCAGTGATTGGCCCTGACCAAACCTAACCCACAATCTTGGCTTAATACTTGATTTGGCTCAACCCACATTGGGGAGCAACTACCAAAAAATCACCTAATAACCACAAAATTCAGTTGATAAGCCATTCTTCTGGGATTATTCTATTTCATCCCAAATCTCAATTAATCATTAGAGGAATCCATCTGGTTAATTTTCTGACAATGTATTATATTTTTAGTTGCTTACTTCAAGTATAATATTATTATGTGTGCTCAATAAACAAAGCGCGTGTATGCATACCTTACTCCCTACTTTTTACAAATTGATTTTTATATTTCCTATCCTATCTATATTGAATACCATGGCTCTTATCTTTCAACTCATGGTTTAAAGCCTTTAATTTATATTTAAAAGGTCTCTAACATAGATTAACTTATCAACAAACTAACATACTGATTTTTTAAAAGTCTAAAAGATAAAATCAACAGTTATCTTAAAGCTTTATAAGATATTTTATAAAGGCTAATTAACTTGTATCAACCTTGGGACAGGTAAACGCTGAGTTTAAAAATTATTTCCGCTAATTAGTTTAGATTTAATTTTATGATACAAAAAATAATGGTGTTGTCTAATACCAAAGATTTACTCATATTCATTGCATTTATTTCAGAATAAATTTTTATTGCATAGCCATTTCTATATGTAGGGGAGTGCAGTTATACCTTATGTTTCATAAAAGGGTTATTTTTGCAAAATTTTATGAAAAATTAGAAAACTAAACTGGTTTTTTTAAAAGCCTAGACATAGGTTGTTTCATATTGAACTCTCATAATGTAAAATATGGTATAATTTAGAATTAGGGAGCTCTAGTTTTAATTGGTACTGAAATATCTATAAATGCCTAATTTTCATTACTGTATGTTATAAAAACTTTTAAATTATATAAGTACCAATGAATCTAGAAAGTTCTCATATCTGCTGAAAAAGGGGCTGTTTATGATTTTTGCCATATATTAAAATTAAGCTTAAGTGTGCTCACTAGTGTTTATGCCGCTGGATTCCACAAAGGATTTAGATAAAATATTTAATATAAATACTACTAAGCTTGAGTTTTATAATTTTTATTAATAGTGCGGGGAATAGAAAAGAAAATGATCCCCTCGATATAAGTCCATTCCATATTTAAATTGTATCAGGGTTGAGGGAAATAAAAAGGTAGGCATGTGGAATAGCTTGAAAATTCATGAAATAGGTAATATGTTAAATCACTCTATTGGAGCTCAGGAAACTGGGGTTCACTTAGAGGAAATGATGGATGGGACGGTATGATTAGACAGAACGTAACCATGTGGTAATGATATAATGTACTTCAACCAATCACCATCTGCTAAATTAATTGTATCTTGGGGGACCTCTGCCACACCTATAAAAGGGGGGTCCCCGCTTAGGTGCTGAATTGAAACTGGTCATGGTGAGGGGAGTATTATTTGAAGGGCACCCCAGAATATGCTGTATGGTCGGAGTAATCTGACTACTAGATTTAAAATTAGTAGCTTGTTTAGTAGGTAGCAAAGTATTGCCCCAAATCGCAGGGTTCCACTAAGAATTGGCCAGTGTCTTTTGGCCAATATTGTCATTATTACCATTAAAATTGATATCAGTATGGGGTCAGACATGTAATTGCCCAATTGTATCTGCTAAATCAGGGGGTTATTCTTCCTGTAAAAGTTTAAAATTTTTGGTTTTTATGGGCCAATACCACCTATAAACTTTTTACTTGCACAGGTTCAGTTCTTGTGCAATTTGTCCACGTTTTATAATATTTGATATTATCAGTTAATAATAGTATGATGAATATTATCTGTAGTTGAATGAAAATATTAGATTTTGGCCCAACGCTCGGCCAGTATTTCCACTCAAAATACTTGAGATGTCTTGATATAGGGATTTGTTCCCTCATACTGTCCAACCCAATCTTCTCTGAGATTCCCTGGTGACAGTTTCTCCAGTTCAACACACAATCTGCAGCAATCCCCTATTGTTTCTCCTTATTCTCTAGATCCCCACTCAGATCTTTACTCTTTTCCTTAAAGAGTCTCCTAATTATCTCACACAGCAATAATATCCTTGAGAAGAATAGAACAATTGAAAGCTGATAAGTTTTACTACTTATACTTATACTAGATGAAAAAATATAGAACTGTATATTTATATAACTCTATAACTCTGTTTCCTATGTTTTATTATAAAGTGAATTCTAGGGATTTTATAGTGGGGATTTGGTCTTCTAACCCTCAGTTGACACCCCTTTGATGAAAAGGCAGCCATTGCCATTAAATCACCCTTCCTCATCTCAGCAGCGATGGTCTTCCCTATCCTGGCTAGGATTCCGTTGTTGGACATCCTTGAGACCTAAAAAGAAAGAGTCAGGGAACGTGTCCCTAACATTTTCCTCTAGATCCAAGCAAACCAACCATGTTTGGTTAGTGACCTGCTTAGGTGATTAGACTTGTTACCCATTAAGGCAGGTCACAAACCAACTGATCAATTTTCTAGTTGCAGGTGGCATCACTCGCCTAACAACTTACTACTTACATTCCCAATCAGTGTGATGAAACCACCAATCCCAATCGGTACACCTGATAGTTAATCACTATCAGATGCCCCTATTTCAGCAGCAACTCCACCCAATGAGATCTTAAGCATTCATCCAGATTGATCCCTGACAGATATGACCAGGAGAATATCTCAAAATCCTTTGTACATAGAAACCCAAAATCCGCGTCAACCAATTTCATATTCACCTCGCCTTAGGGAATTATCCCCTAGCGATTCCTGGTAATCTAGCAGGCTGTGAATATATAAAATCCCAACACATCCCCCTCTTGCCTAGATTTCCAAAAAGAAAAGTACCAGGGCATGATAACACCGCTTCAGACACTCAGTCAATTACTTCCTTTGCTCAAGCGGAGTAACATTGTCAATACTCAACGCTGCTCAAGATGACCTTTGGCATGTGGCTCTCTTCCTTTTCCTCCTCATTACCACCTACTCAGAGCGCGGTCCCCACAATCTACTGTCATGCTGGGATGATTGATTTACTTGTGACAATATCAGTCCTGGGATCCAGTTTTCTCCCCTTCAGGGAATATGATCTGCTGTCATATTCAGGATTCTTCGTTCAGCATCCTTGATTACCTGATTTTCTCCTCATCTTAGACAGGAGACTCTTACTGTCAATGTTTGTTTCATGGCCCTATTAAGAATGCTTATTTATGTTCGCCATTATTATTTTTTTCATAACCTCTTGGCTCATGTCATTCTTAATTCTTCTTTAGAGCTTACCCTATTAATTTTGAGATCAATTTCTATGAAATTGGAGCTTAATGTATTGTAGAGTGCATAATATTGACTTCCATATAAGTCTGACATCCCCCTCTTGTCCAGCTCACTTGTCAAATTCTGAGTCATGATACCAACAGCTACTAAACAGATTGTCTTATCAAGATCTTTGGCTCTTCCAGCAGATGAGTCAGGATGCACAACAGAACCTCTTTTATGGTCCTTCCAGGACTCATACACTTAGTCTGGTACCAGCGGCTAGTCCTTCCATCAAATTACTGGAAATGATAACCAATTGATCTGAAACAAGGCTAGTGATCATTTCGAATGACTCGTGACTGATTCTCCCTCTGTCATCAATTTTAGAGTTGGATTCTAAAACTCTCCTGGATTCAGCTCCTTTCACAGATGTGCCAAACATCATCGTGGATGCTCCTGAAATTATGCCCTTTGCTCTTGATCACTCCTTTCTTTCCAGGTCAGACTTGCTTCCTGAGTTCCGCTTCCAACTCAGACAATACTACAAACCCGCTGTCTTGGCTATCAAGCACACCATTGGCAACAGTATTCATTTCAAACTCCCCTATGCCAAATTATGGGACCAAATCACTGAGGCTTTATCCCTTGCGCTGAACCCCTCCAAGCTTGAGAACATCCTAGATTGGGATATTGCCACTTATGCTCTTTGCTTTTCTGGCCAAGTTCTTTAAAGTTGGTCCATGAAGCTTCCAGCCTCTCCCAGGTTCCATCATTCCTTAAGCTTCAGCCTCTGAGTAGCCTGTAGTCATCGCTTGCAGGATGCCATTTGCTCCCTGCATGACTATCTCATCTCCAGCGCTTCCCATCTGTATCTTCCACTGATGGCTTTAATAGGGGGCATGATCTGGCAACCCCCATTCAGTATCCCTGTTTGCTGCCAGCCCATATGTCTGGTGTTCTTGAAGAAGCCCATCAGCAAGCGCTCAAGACCAATCTTCCAGATCTAGTGCCATATTGGGATTATCTGGGGTTATTCACTGACTGCCTCTTTTTGTACTGTTGCTTCCCTCCAAGCTCTGAAGTTTTGCGATTGGCTTCTTCTGACATCTCAATTTCCCTTTCCCTAGTCACTTTCTTGCAGGGATCTGCATCTGCTTAAAGAACTTGGTTTCATGTAGGTATAGACCTTGATAGCATCTGATCTCACATAAATTTTGATGGGCTGTTCATTCCTACCGCAATCCATCCTCCCTCCCCCAAGAGGCAACATAGGTGGAATCATCCCCATATTGAGGATAATTAATAAAAATAAAAATTATAAAAATATATTGGTTTTTCTATGCGGTTTATAATCTCCTTTTTTCCTGTATCTTTTATCAATCTTTTGTTTTTTCATTCTTTTTTCCATGGTACTTGACCTTGTTTTGGTTCAGCAGTCGATCTTTCTTTATTTTTTCCACCAAACTGGGTCCTAGGTATTCTTAAACCTACTAGTTTTCTATGGTTCAGAGGACCTTTTTTGGACTTAACCATCTAGATTGGTTCAGAGGTCCTTTTTTCAGACTTGACCTAATCATCAGGACATGGCCAACTTAATGGTTTTTTGGTCCTTTGGGAACTTTTTTATTTTTTTTCCTCAATCCAATGATTTAGATACTTAGCATGGACTCAATTTACAACTCTTCCATCCAAGAGACTTGATGGAGTAAGCATCGGTCACCATCTTGGTGATTACTTCAAATGGACCCAACCACAACGCACCTAATTTGTTTCTTCATCCAAAACCATGTGTATTGCAATAGGCGACTCTTTTACCTATTCAATATTCTGCTAAGGCTGGTCAGTTCTTATTGTCCATCAATTTACTCAAATACTTTTTCTTTACCATAAATTCAAATGCTTGCAACTGCATCTTGATTAGAAATATTCATCAATCAGTTCAAGTACTGTTTGGCACTCATCCCCAATGTTGGTTCCACCACTAAATATAAAATTGGTGGCAACGCAGCCTTCCTCCCATATAACAACTCAAACAGTATTTTTCCCATCGCCGTATGATGACTAATATTGTAGGTGAACATCACCAAACTCAGGTACGTTCCCCACGTAGAAGTTTTTCCTGCAACCAGCTTCCTCAGCATCGTGGACAGCGTTCCATTCACTCATTCTACCAGTCCGTTCATCTCTGGCCATTAGGGTACAGATATGACTCCTCTGATCCCTATTATCTCATTAAGTCATGGGATCACATGAGATGTGTTGCTTGTCCCATTATCGCTAAGTAGGACCTGTGGGCATCCATGTCAATATACTACTTGATCCAGGATTACTTTGCGGTGCTGGTAGCATCTACTTTCTCCAAGGCCTTCATCCTGACCCATCTCATCAGATGGTTGATAGCAACTATTATGTATTTGACTCCCCCTGTGCTCATTACTGGTATAATCACGTTGATGGACACTGTATGCCAGGAAAATCCAGGGCGGACCAGTTGGTATCCAGAAGTACTCTTATGCGGCTTGTGAGATGGCACTCCATGCAACAAGCTAGATAGTCAGTGACATCGTAGTTGATTGACTCCTAGTAGTAGTACTGGTGAATATGATCGGTTGTTTTTCTCAGGCCTCCATGCCTGAAAACCTTATAATGGCTTAAATGATAGCTGCTTTTTCTGACGGCTTCAGGAATAGTAACCACTTCCCATTAATCATCTTAAACACTTTTCCATCCATGGTATCAGTGTTTTCCATTGCTTTTCAAAGCACACTTGGATTTCTTGGGACTCTTTCCCAATTTCTCCGTTGACCATTCTCTGGAATAACTCATCCGCCTGCAGTTATACCATCTGGACCATTGGTAGCCGCAATAAGCCATCCACATTCTGTTGAGAAGCCCCCACTCGGTGGACAATCTTGTAATCATAAGCCTGTAGCTTAAGTGTCTATTGGGCCAGTCATCCTTATGGTTCTCTAAAATCATGGATCCAACGCAACAAAGAGTGGTCTGACACCACTTTAAAGTGTATTACGTGGATGTACACCAAAACTGCTTACAGGTGTAAATGACTGCAAGGAATTCATGCTCAGTTATGGTGTAATTCCTCTGGCAGCTGAGAGTTTCCAACTCATATATGCCACCATATGTTCATCCCCAAGTTCATCTACTTGGCTTAGTATGGCTCTGATCGCCGTTAATGAAGCATCAGTTTGTATATTAAACTCTCAATTAAAATTCAGATATTGTAAAATTGGAGAAACTATTAGGTACCGGCATAGCTCATCAAAGGATTCCTGCACTTTTTCATTCCATAAAAATCCTTTTTTGGATCCTTCAACAAATGGAATAAGGGCTTGACTATTTGGGTGAAGTCCCAAATAAATCTTCTATAGATTGATACTCTTGGCAACTCATGATGGCAATCTCATCCTGATTGGCAGATTTTTCTCAGTATTGACCTTTTGGATCACTTCTCTCGCACATCCCAAATCATGGTCATCCTGGGAGAATACTTCCCAATACTTTTCGAACAATTTGAGCACCTCCTCTTACTGGCCTTCCGTCAGATCAGTGAGTTGCTCTCAATCAACCAATAGGTTTATACTCTTGGTTACCCCAGCCAATAATTCCATCATATTGAGGATGGAATTTCCTCAGTTTGGCCGTCAGGATTTCTCATTGCTTAGGTCCAAAACTCATAGACCATAAAAATCAATAATTTATAGCTTTTATATATTTAATATACTTCTTTTTATTTTTCCTTTGCAATGGGACTTGCAACCTACAAAAAGGTTCAGAGGTCCTTCTTTTCCCCTTCATCCAAACTGGGTCCTAGGTAACTCTGATCTACCAGTTATTATAGTTCAAAATCTTACCCTCTTAAGATTTAACCATCCATTTGGTTCAGTGGTCCTCTTCTAGGACTTGACCAAAATCTCAGGACATAACCATTTAATGGTTCAGAGGTCCGCTGGGAACATTGCAGATATTGTCTCTTAGGTCCAATACTTCCAATTAGTATTGACCTTCACTATACGACCAACAGCGCTGTTTCTTAACATATAGGCTACTCTTGCCAACTTTGGCAATATTCTTGAAAATATTAGGCCTTTGATCCTGACTGATTATTCGTCCAACAGGTCCTAATATCATCTCATATTTTGGCAACTGATTCTTTGTACCTTCATATCTCAACAGTTCCATTCAAATTTTATAGATCATTTTTTCTCCTGAAAACAATTTTTGGCATTCACTGCCATCTTTAATTACAAAGTCGTTCTGGCATTATTAGATTCATCCAATTTCTCCTGAATTGATGAACTCATCTCCAGCAATTTCCGATCATTAGTTGAGTGTTATTAAGTCAAATGATTCTCACCACTATCCTGGATCAAACGTTTCCTGTTTTATCTTTATATCTTCATTGGTATGGCAATCCAATCCTCTTGATTGATTGCTTCCTATTTCATCCAATGCCTCATCAAAAGCTCACTCCTCAGGACTATTTAAAAAGGACCCAATTACAACGTGAGTTGATCCTGCTGTTCCTTAGGACTATTTCCAGCGGACCCAATTTCAACCCAAGTTGGCCATGCTGATACTCTTCATCTCAAGTAGATGTCAGGTGAAACAGGTTTCCTTGCAGCACTAGATAGTTCCATATCTAGGCTGAAAGTCCTTTTCCCTGTAAATGAGTATCTTCCGTTTGCTTCTCTCAGAGCTCCACTTCTAGGCTGGGTGAATGCCAATGAACGTAATCCACTTCAAATCTGAAATTAGAACCATCTTCATAGGACATTATGTTTTAAGTTCTTCTACTTAACTACACCCCTGTAGTGAACACCAATTTGTAAAAATTTATTTTTTTTGTTTATTATCAGCCAATAACTCCTATAAACTTTTTACTTGCACAGGTTCAGTTCTTGTGCAATTTGTCCACGTTGTATAATATTTGATATTATCAGTTGATAATAGTATGATGAATATTATCTGTAGTTGAATGAAAATATTAGATTTTGGCCCAACGCTCGGCCAGTATTTCCACTCAAAATACTTGAGATGTCTTGATATAGGGATTTGTTCCCTCATACTGTCCAACCCAATCTTCTCTGAGATTCCCTGGTGACAGTTTCTCCAGTTCAACACACAATCTGCAGCAATACCCTATTGTTTCTCCTTATTCTCTAGATCCCCACTCAGATCTTTACTCTTTTCCTTAAAGAGTCTCCTAATTATCTCACACAGCAATAATATCTTTGAGAAGAATAGAACAATTGAAAGCTGATAAGTTTTACTACTTATACTTATACTAAATGAAAAAATATAGAACTGTATATTTATATAACTCTATAACTCTGTTTCCTATGTTTTATTATAAAGTGAATTCTAGGGACTTTATAGTGGGGATTTGGTCTTCTAACCCTCAATTGACACCTCTTTGATGAAAAGGCAGCTGTTGCTGTTGAATCACCTATACTTGTCTCAGCAGCGATGGTCTTCCCTATCCTGGCTAAAATTCATCGTTTGACATCCTTGAAACCTAAATGGAAAGAGTTGGAAACATGTCCTTAACGTTTTCCTCTTAATCTAAGAAAACCAACCATATTTAACTAGTGACCTGCTTAGATAATGGGACTTGTTACCCATTAAGGCAGTTCACAAACCAACTGATTATTTTATTAGTTACAGGCAGCATCACTCGCCTTGCAACTTACTACTTACATTCCCAATTAGTGTGATGAAACCTGCCAATCCCAATCGGTACACCTGATAGTTAATCACATCAGATATCCCTATTTCATTGGCAACTCTGCCTGACGAGATTTTAAGCATTTGTGCAGATTGATCCCCGATGGATATGACCAGGAGAATATCCCAAAATCCCTCAAACATAGTTACTCCAAAATCCGGGGCAACCAATTTTCAATTCACCTCACCTTAGGGAATTATCCCCAGCGATTCCTGGTAATCTAGCAGGCTATAATATGGGAAAAATCCCAACACTTCCTCAAAACATTATTTTGCCGAATTCAAGGTGGCAATTGTCCAACACCATATGACTTTGTAATCAAGCTATAGATTATGGATTTTTTCAGCCATATAGTCCTAAATTTAGAGGCTGCTTTACATGTTTAATCTATGATATATATGTAGACTTTTCACTTTCTAATCATAACTTTCCAAACAGGTATCACCATCCTTAGGTTATCTAGTTTGAAATGAATGCAGATAATGTGAAGTTGTAAATATTTTATATATAAAATTTCTATTTAGTTATATAAAATATACCATGTGTTTAATTTAAAACCTTTTTCAGAAACTTCTGATGTAAGTTTATAAATAAAAGGTAATGTCCATTATCACAGATTAATTGTTAAATGTTTTAAATTTATTTGAAGTGGATCAACCATAAGACAAATATACCATACCAGTTTGGCATAGGGATGAAATTTGTTGAATGGAGGAAAAACCCAAATA
The DNA here is from genome assembly GCA_022478985.1 of Massospora cicadina. Classification (NCBI taxonomy): domain Eukaryota; kingdom Fungi; phylum Entomophthoromycota; class Entomophthoromycetes; order Entomophthorales; family Entomophthoraceae; genus Massospora; species Massospora cicadina. The sequence continues at coordinate 44,156 of JAKSZP010008343.1, forward strand.
CTGTGATAACTTCCCTGCGCATGATATGATAGACTGGGATCAAAGTGTTCTTACTTTACTAATTTGCTTAGCTTAACCAGGATATGGTGTGCAACTCCACATGTATTGATATCCTCTTAGCACAAAAAATATTAAGTTTCTGCCATGAAAGGTTTTGAACCCACATTGTGGGAGTAATAGTAGGTCACCATTCCAGAAATGCTAACACACTTAGTTAAACGTTTCTAAGTACTTTACTTTTTTATTTTTTAGCACTAGTGGTGCCCAACCCAAAAGGGTAGCTGCCACGCATCTTTATTTGCAAATGGGCCAAACAAAGAAATTATTAGAAAAAAATCCCAATATGGCACCTCAGCTAACAGCCTAGGAAGCCATATCAGAAGGGGAGGATGCTTAGGGGAAACTTTTGCCTGGTGCCCGCTTTAGCTGATTGTCACTTTTATATGACTTAATAGAAGGTACCAACCCCATGGATAAGACTGGGCGACAGGAGGTTCAAAAGGTTAAACATCAGGCCCTTCCTGACCTCAAGCACACCTTGGACCAACGCTGGGTACAAGCCAAATATGCCCAGGTTGGTACAAGTGAGGTGCAAAATGCCCAGCCCTTTTTTGGCTCAGGTGTTAAAATGGACGAGCTATTTTATGAATGATGATGGGACAATCCTTTTAATTAGGAATGGGGTTTTAAAACCCATTTCATTTACAAACTTATGAGCTTGGGTCAGGTACAACTTTAATCAATCACATAAGTGATATCAGTTTTAAAGTTTGCTACCCTTTCAGGCAGAAGCATTCGCTTATTGGTGCACCAAGGCTTGGTCCACTTTTACAATTCATATTTTCCCTGAAGTGGTTTAATCATGTTTGCTTGAGACTAACGTTTCTTGTTGGTCAATTTCTTTCAATAAACACTTTACATTATCTTACATTTTATTATTATGGTTCCTTGGGTGAACCTGTGTGAGACCTCTTCGAGGAGGTCTCCAACAACATGAGCCATTATATCTTCTCTTAGATAACTAAAGTTTCTGGTGCACCTTTGGGCCGCCCTGGCCCCCTCCAGATCGAGGCACCCAAGGCTCCTAGCACCAACTTACACTTGGTCATGGATTCCCCTTTGGGTTCTAACCAAGCTTTGTTATTTATCTTATACTGTATGCTGCATTTTACACCCTTTCCTTGGGTCCCCTCTACTCTGGCACTCTACGCGGTGCCCTGTTCCCCATTCTAATAATGACTAGTTCCCTGGCGGTGTGGGTGTGCATCCCAAACCACCTCTAAGGGAATAAGAGAGTTACAGACTTTCTCTTGACACTGGTGGACCATAGCATATGGCGTTAGGGTGAGAGCATCAGCGACATGGGGCATAAGGAGGTATAGTTATGAATTTTCTTCATTTATGAGGCCAGAAGTGTCCATCGCCTCAACATATTGAGCAAGTTGATGCTCAGCAAAAGTGACGAGAGCCAGCGCACAAGTGAAAGACTTGATGCGCTGGTGTGTTTCAGGATAAGTGGGGTTAAATAAGAAATTTTTGCTGCGTTAATAAAAGCATGGCTTGCACCAAAAGCAAGCTCCTCAATTTTATATTTTGCATCTTCCTCAAAATAAGAGAAAAATTGGGGATAGAAATACCCTCCACCAGGGGTTCCATTGCCCCATGGAATTACTGGTGGAGTAGGGTGTTGGCAGGAGCTGCAGCAGCTTTGACTGCCATTTTATTTATATTTTTATTAAAATTTATTCGAGGTAAGCCAACCAGGGGACAGACATTACCAATATAAAATATCAACCAAGACACAAACCAATTGCCCTAAATGAGTGGCGGAATGACAAAACAAAAAGGAAAACCAAGCCAACCAGGTGTAGCAGTTGTGGATCGCTTATCCCACCATGGCGGAGGGGGAGGGGATATCAGACAGCTTATTGATTTCTTCTTCATTTATGAATAGATGGACTAAAGCTGAGAGCAAAGGGGTTGGGGCATCCGCAGGATGCAGGTTGAGGAAAAATGGAAAAGGGTTAAGGTCTTTGCTAACAAGCTAGGCCTGGAGCATAGCCTCCAGGAATTCAGCAACATGGTGTTCAGCTTGTATGAATGCATCGGGAAGCTGAGAAAATTTAGTTATATTGGCTCTAGTGATGTGCGTGGTGGGGGAAAATTATGCCAGCGCAACAACGTGCTTGACAGCAGAGGTGGAAGTTTCCTTTAATCGTTCAATTTCCTCCTTTGACCTCAGGGAAATCAGCAGGGTAACTGATTGTATGTAGCCCCTCATTAAATTGAGTGACAGATTGTGCCACAGCTTTGCAGAGATGGCGGCTATCAGGAGAGACCATAGTGGCTTTGGCAAGTTAATGGTCACTCAAAAATGGGGTAGCGGTGAGTTTTGGGATATATTTCTTAGGTGGGAATGGGGCATCAAAATCTGAAGGTAGATATGGTTCCAAAATAATTGGAGAGTCGGGAGGTGGTACAATTTCCCCAGATTCAGTTATTTCATCCAATAGGTCCCAGGGATTTTGATTAAGCGTGATTGACTCAGAGGGACAAGGCTTTGGTTGGGTAACTTTTGGTGTCGTTAAATTGGTTGGACTGAAGATGGGTCCAAACCTGCTCCTAATTAGGTAAATCGCTAGAAATTAAGCCGGCTTGGGCTGTGGTTGCAAAGGTTTTGTTGATTTTTGAGCATTCATCTGGAGGGGGTGGGGGCAGCCAAAAACCCACTCAAACCTGATTGTGCGGCCCCATGTGTGGGCTTGGCAGATTCCGCTTGTTTTAAGTTGAAACTACAGGTTTTTTGGGAATGATTCAACTCATGGCATGGGGGACAAATGGTGCGGCAATTGTCAACATGAGCCCAAAAGAAGTGATCTGGTGCAGATGGGATATGGGAACGTGGAGGGATGTGCTGGGCTACAGTCAGTTGGTGGGGGGTGATGGTGGCCATTGCCATTGTGCTGCTAACCGCTAAGCTCCGCTTGGGACCAGGAAGTGGAGAATGGGGTTTGTACCATATTTGGATAGCGCCACCATCAGTTCTTCATAGAGTGTTTGAGGCGGAAGGTGCAAAGGAAGGTTTGCAAAGGTCACCGCCATTGTGGTGTCACTGGGGAGGCGTGTATGGGTTGTGGAAATAGGAGTGTTTTTATATAATAAGGGCGTAGATGTTGCCGCAGCTGCATTTTCTTCAGAGGGAAAACCAATATCAAAATAGCCATTATAAGGGTGGAAGTCAATAAATCCCGCTGGTGAAAACGTGGATGTTGCCAGCTCAATTATTGCTTTTTCAGCATATGGGAAGAGACGCCCATATTTGACTCAGAGGCAAAAGCAAATATTGGATTGGGGTAGGGCAAGTGGGTGGGGGTGGGTTGGGTGTACTCACGCTAAGTGTAATGATAAGTCCCTTGGAGGGATAAATTGGCCTGATGCATTAGGCGGACTAAATGAGCCAGTTTGCATATGTTTGCCTGCAGAGCGGAAAATGATAGCAGGTGGCGGATCCACTGACATAAAATGAAAACTGATACGGTGGAGGTGGCGATGGAAAATTTAATGAATGCTTTTTTTAATAAATTTGCTCAAAAGTGATGTCAAGCAGATAAAACTTTTTATTTATATTTTTATAAATGGGTCCTTTACTTTTTTATTTTTAATGTTTTTAGTTCTCATAACATAAAAAATGTATTGATAGATAATATAAAAGGATATCATGCTGGCTTTATAGTTTTTTAAGAAAAAATACATAAGTATTAGCATAAAGGATATTCTAAGGTAAATTAGTAAACTCCTTATTTCTATACCATATTGGAAATTTTAAAAGTGATATTTTTCTATGCATACTTTATAAATTAAAATTACTATCACAGTTTCTATTATAGTGTAAAAAAATGCACCTAAATGTCAATTAATATGCTCTTCAACAACAAAGACATCATTTTGTGTTTATTGAGTCAGACCCTTTAATTAAAATTCTGGTGTTAACTAAGGCCCAGTGGTGCTATTTGCACAGGATCCAAAATTAAAAGAAGCAGAATTAGTTAAACTCTTAACTGCTGTTTAATAAAATTGGGGATTTTTAGACACTACTTATAATAAACTAAGAAACTTCAAATTAAAGAAAATAATACTGTTTTTTAGTAATTTTATTAGTGAGAAAGAAGGGTTGAAAAAAGAACCCTATTACTATGCCACTGCTTAGTATGTAAACAAATTAAGATTTGAATTGAGATGCCAAGCAATTCAGTCTAAGATATGAGTACCTGAATTAAGAAATGTGGGGTTTTGACCTATCAAAACTCTCAAAACTTGCTTTGTTTTAATGGAATGGCTGATGAAGGGTCAATACAAGGTAATACAAGTCTATTTGGCAAGGATTTGCTATTTCTAAACAAATTACAGCAGGGGAAAAAATTTTACACCTGATGGTACCCCCCCTGAGGCTATATAAGGGGTGGTCTCCATGTAGGTGGTTTAATTAAATTATTAATATGATGGTGAGGAACCTCAGATGGATTCCCCTGATTCCGCTGCATGTTTTGGTGCAATCTGACTACCCAAACGCGTGCTATTTGGATGAGAAATATTATTAATAGTTTTTCCCCAATTTGAGGAATTCCACCAAGTGACAGCCTGGGTCTATTGGCCGATTTTGTCTTTATTATTAACTGAAGAATTCATATTATAAATTGGACTTTTAATTGTCCAACATTGCCCCCTTCAATAGTGTTAGGTGAAGAATAGGGGTGAAGGAACTGGCCATGGATTTGGTTAACAGTAACTCCAGTAGCAAGGAGTTTTATGGAGTACTCATCCCCTCGCTTATATGTGACTACAAATGAGCATTCCCATTAGAATCGAGCTTCTCAATTCTAGGAGTGATTTGGTTGTGGTAATATAGTACCAAGTCAGATACTTGGAAGGAAGGAAGAGGGGGCTGGAGCTCATTAGCTTCTTGACCTTCTTTGGTGATAGTCTTTACCAAATTAGTCATGGCCTCTGATTGTAATTGGATGATGTGTTGGGCCAACTTTTTCATGGCTTGCTCAGGGTCAGTCCAGTCAGAGAAATTGTCATAGGATTTTAAGCTGGCACCCCAGGTCTTGCCCATACAGTATACAGAAAGGAGACATCTTAAGGATGCGATGGTAACTCTATTGTAGGCCATGAGGGCACTGGGTAAGTAGAGATCACAATGAAGAGGATCTGACTTTGCCATTTTCTGGAGTATAGAGACCAGTGTTCCATTAATTCTTTCTACTGCGCCATTAGTGGATGGGTTATAAGGTGCCAAGAAGAGTTGTTGTGCTCCCATGGAGGTGGCAAGGAGCTTTACCACTTGGAAAGTAAAGTAACATTGTCACAAAGGAGGACCTGGGGCAGCCATGCCAGTAAAATTTTTTTGGTTCAAGAAGGTGTCCGTGGCTTTAGCGGTCTGAGTGGGGATTACAAAAGCTTCAGCCCATCTGGTGAAATTCACACTTCCAACCAGGAAATGACGGTTGCTATGGGTTGTCTGAAGGAGAGGAACTACCACATCCAATTTTATGGCGTGGAAGGTGTTAAAATCTGAGGTTTGCTGGCTTGATTAATTTGAACCTGCATGATTAATTGGGAAGAAGTTTGACTTTTTTATCCTCAATTTTGCCAGTGGCTCACGGTATTTTGACTGTTTGGAAACTCTCTAGGCAAATTTAAATACCCCCAACTCTTATGATCAATATTGGGCTTAATTTTCCCTTCATAATTGGGAACTTTTTCTGAGGCAGGCAAAGTTACAAGCTGTAGATTCTGATAATCCAGCTTGTGATCATTTTTTAAATGGGACTCCAGATAAAAAACCAGAAAGAGATTGAATAAAATAGCTCTTTAATTTATTAGTATTATTCAATGATTATTCATTAGGCCAGGCGCCGTTATTTATAGCTCTAGGGCATCTCCTGGCCACATTTGAGCATGCAATTTCAAAATATTATTTTCCACCTCAATTTGGCCCTTGAACTGATATGATCATGACCTATTGCTAGGTTTATTGGTGGAAAAATACTATCATATTCAGGAGTATTTCAAGAGATAAAAATTGCAACAATGAGAGTTCAAAATTTGTCCTGGGATCATCTCAATGAGTTCCATCATACTGCTGATTAAATATGAATTCTGGGAATTTTGGCATCAATTTAAGTAAATGAAACACCCTTAATTGGGACGTTGACAGGAATCTCTTGATAGCACTAGGTAGTCCTATTTGGGTGGTCCATGTGCAAGTGCTTAAAATTTTTAAAAATTTATTTGAGGTATGTGACCAGGGGATGGATAGTACTTAGACTCAAAAACCAAAATAAAAGAATTAAAATAATACATTTGGTAAGAATGACTGGGAATATAAAACAAAAACAATAAACCAGGTGGGGAACGGAAACTGCTAACCCACCATGGCTGAGGTGAGGGGGTTGGGCGGTTTGTCTGCAGACAACTTCTATATGTCTATATCATATTGGTTGGAGAGATAGACTAAAGCAGAGAGCCAGGGCGTTGGGGCATTGGCGTAGTGTGGTGGATGGCAGTGTAGTATGAGTTCTCCACCTCCTCATCAAGATTATCGCAGTAGACAGCTTCAACAAATTCCACTAAGTGAAGTTTAGCTTGAATGTGGGCTCTGAGGAGTTGGGAAAAATTGGAGATACTCTGGTGGGTGGTTTTAGAAGATGGGTTAAAATCCACTAGTTTAGTGACATTCATGACAGCAGCTTCAGCATCAGCAAATAATTTTGAGATATCTCTTCAGGGAGATTTGGGTAAATCAGGGTAAAGTAGAGTTTGGGCAGCCCTATTTGGTATTGAGCCACTGATTTGGCCACTGCTTTGCATAGGTTTGGGCATTGGGGAGAGGCCACCGCAGCTAAGGCAGAGCTGGTGGTCAATTTGGTAGGGGGTGGCATTGGGTTTAGGATTGAAACGTTTGGGGGTGGGGTATCATCAAAATCAGAAAAGAAACATTCAGCCTGACATAAATGAACTGGCCAATAGGTTGATCAGTTTGCTCACTCATGATAAAGAAACCTGATTCATCAATCTCGGCTAATAGGTCCCATGGATTCTGGTTCACAAGAAAAGTGGCATTAGAAGTTGGGTGGGTGGTAGTGGGTGAATGAGTTGCTTAGGAGCGAATAGTGGTCCAAGCCTGAATCTGATTGATGGGAGTAGAATTGGGTGGGTTAATGTGGTTGGTTGATTTGGTGGGGGCTAATAAACCACTCTGTCCCATCAAACGAGAATGTTGGGTGTAAGTGGCAGCAAAATGCCCCATTTGGAACCCAATGAATGTGGCTTTAAAGCTGCATCAGAGGAAGTGGCCCAGGGGAAAATTTTTTTGGAATGGTCAATTCCAAAACAGATGGGACAAATTTGGTGACCATTATCCACCTGAGCCCAAAAAAAGTGCTCAGGCGCTGCTGCAATATGAGCATGGGGGGATTTGGTGAGCTATGGCAGGGTGGTGTGGGATAATGGTGGCAGTTGCACGAGGGGCAGCAAGATGTTCCACACCAGAGGGAACAGCAAAGATGAGGTTGGACTGAGAGCCTTATGCCATAAGCCCTGGCATCATCTGATTGTATAAAACTTGGGGTGGGAGGTGGGAAGGGAGGGACGCAAAGGACACCACCATTGTGGTATCTGTAGGAAGCGAGTTTGGGTAGTAGGGATGGGAGTATTTTTAAAAATAAGGGGGTAGAAGCCACTACTGTAGCAGCCTCCTCCATCTGGAATCCATTATTGAAAGAGCCCTTAAAAGGCGGAAATCAACAAAGCCAACCAGTGCAAATGCAGCGGTGGCCAATTTGATAATTTCCTTGTCAACATATGGGAATAAATGCCCGTAGTCAACTCAGAGGCAAAATTGGATTGTGGATCAAGAAAGGATGCGAGGATGGGGGCGAGGAGTGTGGATACATTCAAGGTGGAGTGCTAAATCCCATGAGGGGATAAAATGGCCAGATGAGGATGATGGGCTAGTTGACCTCATGCAAACATGTTTGCCCACAGGGCAGAAAATGATAGTTGGTGGAGCACCGCTACCCCACATTGGAGCAGCAGGCGACTGATCTGCAGATATATCAAAAAAGGGCGTGGCCAGTAGGCGGTGGTAGTTTAAACTTATTTCTTATTTAAATCAATCAAAAGTGAGCATGAGCGGAAAGGAAAAATCCATGTGCAAGTGATATTGTGCCAATTATGAGGATTGACATACAAAATTTGTCATAGGGAGGAAAATTGGTTATTCTTAGAACCAGCCCAATTTCTGTTTTCATAATACAGCTGAAGGAAATGCCTTTATAATTGGGATGTCAACAAGCCCTCTCAATAGCACTAGGTACTCCCATTCAAGCGGTCCATTGGCAACTGCTATTGTGTCAATTCAAGGATTTACATATGAATTTCACCCTAGGGCAGGATGTTGATTACGTTTTTGCATCTATTTGTCCATGGGATTTTTAGATGTTATCTTCAGGTTGATCCTGAATGATTTCTTGGGGTAATATAGTTGAAATTGTTCCCAATTAGTCAGAACCAATTGCAAAGTTTTGTTGCAGTGATAATAGGCCTGAATGTGTGAGTGTCTTCAGCCCAAGCTTTTGATAATACAATTGAAATGAATTGACATTGAGATAATCAGCATGAGCCATGTAATTGCAATATGCTTTAATGGAGAATTAGAGTATTAGCTTGAGCATTGAGAGGATAATTGCCCAATCTGTTGGTTGTCAAAGGGTTTATTTTTTAGGTCAACCACCAGAATCTGATATTTCCCCATTTGATTCAAACATAAACCCCAAGATTCTCAACTAGCCTTCATTGATCTTCATCATTTGTTAATTTTGGCCTGAATTGCAAATAAAGTAGGCAAAGTGCATAGCCTTAACTTCAGCCCTATTTGATGATAAATCTGGATTTAGATCTCTCCATCCTCAAGTGCAAACTAAAGTATTAATTAGGTGTAATATATATTTTTAATATTTTAGTTTATATACTTTTTTATTTTATTATTTTTTTATTTAATATATTTTATTTTATCTTGCAATGCTAATATTTTATATGTTTTTTAATCAGCCAAGCTCTTGAACCTTTTTATAAAATTTAAGTAAACACAGTTTTATATACAATTGGTCCTAACATCTATGTCAACATATGATGTCTTCTACATGTTGGATAAGTTATTAAAATTGGCCACTATAACATTATTTATAAGGCTGATTAGGTATTCAATATTTTGTTCATATATCCAGCTCGGTATAAACATAATTTTCAAAGTCATCATGATCTAAATTTAAGTCCAGGTAATTTCTTTGGTCCAAAGTGGCATGTATGGTGAGTCATTCTGTGCTTTCAGATGTAAGGTCAATCAGGCTTGTTGTATCTACTTGAGCTCCCACCACTGTGATAAGATCCAGGGAGTAGGAGGTACCCACATCAGAGCCTTGGTGGTTGGTATTAAAATAATCTGAGATATCCTAGTCACTAGTTTTCATCTCATTGTCACTTTCTTGGCCAAATCTTCCAGGAACTGGTTGTGTGAATCCATTTCAGAGAGTGTCACCAATTTTGAGAAAGCACCAGTTGCTGAAATCAGAGGCTTGCTCACTTGATTAATTTGAACCTGCATGCTTAATTGGGAAGAAGTTTGGCTGACTGATCCCCAATTTTTCTAGTGGCATATGGTAATTTGACCATTCAGAAACTCACTAGGCATATTTAAATAGCCCCAACTCTTCTAGTCAATATTGGGCTTAATTTTCCCTTCATAATTTAAGAACTTCTGAGGTAGGCAAAGTTACAAGATGTGGATTTCAAGAATCCATCTTGTGGACACTCTTTAAAAGGGACTCCAGATAAAAAACCAGAAAGAGATTGAATTAAATAGTTCTTTAATTTATTAGTACTATTCAATGATTATTCATTAAGCCAGTCGCCGGTATTTATACCACTAGGGCATCTCCTGGCCACATTTGAGCACTCAATTTCAACAGACTATTTTCCACCTCAGTTTGACCCTTGAACTGATATGACTATGACCTATTGCTAGGTTTATTGGTAGCAAAATACTCTTATTTTTAGTACTAGATGGTCCCCAGCAAAATACTCTTATATTTGGTAGGATTCCAGGGATAAAAATCGCAACAATGAGCGTGCAAAATTGTCCTAGGATCATCTCAATACAAGTTTTGTCATACTGCTGACAGATTACGAATTCTGGTAAATTTCAGCATCAATTTAAGTAAATGACACACCCTTAATCAGGACGTCAGCAGTCCTCTCTTGATAGCACTAGTTATTCTCATTTGGGCAGTCCATGTGTAAGTGCTATCATGCCAATCATGAGGATTAAAATACAAATTCGCTATAGAGTGGGAAATTGGTTATTCTTAGGACTAGCCCAATTAATATTTTCATCACATAGCTGATGGAAACAACTCCCTAATCGGGATGTCAACAAGCCCTCTCAATAACACTAGGTACTCCCATTTGGGCAGTCCATGTGCAAGTGCTATCATGCCAATTATAAAGATCAACATATGAATATCGCCCTAGGTCAGGAAATTGATTACATTTTTTACATCTATTTGTCCATGGGATTTTTAGATGTTATCTTTAGGTTGATCCTGAATGATTCTTATGGTGATATAACTTAATTTGTTCCCGATTTTTCAGGACCAATTGTTAAGTTTTGAGAAGTGATAATAAGTCTGAATGTGCGAGTGTCTTAAGCCCTAGCTTTTGATAATATAATTGAATTGAATTGATATTGAGATAGTTATCCCAAGCTGTGTAATTGAAATAAGCTTTAAGTGAGAATTAGAGTATTGGCTCGAGAATTGAGAGGATAATTGGCCTAATCTGTTGTGTGTCAAAGGTTTATTTTTTAGGTCAACCACCAGGATCTTACAGAAGGGTTGTGGGGGCGTCGTAGGTTGATACTGATAATGGGTTTTGAAGATGAATTGTTTTTAACAGGTTAGACAGGCATTCAAGACTTCAGCTATGGTCTTCATGATGCCATCCCAGTAGTACTGCTCTTTAATCCAATCATAGGTTTTAGACTCTGCCATGGGCCATGATAGTGTGAGACTCCAGGATCACAGGTACTCGCTCTGATGGCCGGATATAGGGCAACCAATTGACTGCTTCTTTCTTATATAATTTCACACTCTCCACCTTGATGTTGTGGGAGTGCTGAGAGAGCATTTTTTACTGGTTCATATTCATAAGCACATGAGTCAGGAGTCACTAGGAGGTCATGTAACCTTTCAGCTTCACTATTGTTTAAGTAAAGGATAGGCAGCTTTGTCAACCCATCAACGCTCATATGGCGCATCCCAGCCTGATGCTCAATGGTCATATAGTAGTGTTGGAGCTTCAGTGTCCAGCTAGCAACCGTCCAATGAGATCTTTCATAATCTGTAACCACTTTAAAGAGACATGGTCAGTAATTAATTTAAATGAAATCTCATATAAAAAGGGTGATAGTATTTGACAGCGAGTAAGACAGCAAGGCACTCCTTTTCAGTGATGCTGTAATTTCTTTCAGCTTTTGAGAATATCTTACTGAATTTTAAGACACGGGATGATCAACCCCATTTACATCCAGCTTATCCAGTATTACTCCAACGGCGTAATTGGAGGCGTCTGTGGATAAAAAGAAGGGCTTGTCATAGTCAAGATGGTGGAGGATAGGCCTTTGTTGCAGAAACTTCTTCAGGGTCTCAAACTGCGGCCTTTTGTTAAGCACCCCAATGGAACGGAGAGTTCTTAACAAAGAGATGTCATGGGGCTCACTGAGCTGAGCGAACTTGGGGATGAACTGATTGTAATACCTGTAACGGATGGGTTTGTCCTGTTCGTTACATTCTGACTTGTATTTGGATTTTTAGAAGCTGGTTCAGATCGTTTATAAACGTTTTTGTATTTGGTCGCTTCAGACATTGGGTTGTGCCTCGCCCAAGATGTAAATTAGGCTTGTGCGAGCCAAATTGATAGCTCAGGTGAGGGCCCCAAAGCGCTGCGTTTATAAGGTGCGCCCGCCCATTCCAAACCTCAGTTTGGAATTCTTACCCTAGCATGTCTCTTCCTGGGAAGCATTTTTGGCTGCTCTTCAGCTGAGATCTGGTCGGTGGGCCCCTTTTTATGGTTCCTGAATAAAAATAAAGGTTGTTTCAGGGTTTGCATACCTTGCACACCTGTGGTCTTTTTGGGGTGCTCATTTCCAAGGAGCTTTCATGTGGTTGGGTCGGACCAATAATGAGGTTGCACATAACCAATAGTAGGTGAAATGTTTGGTGCTGTCAGTGCTCCAAACCTCTTTCCTGCTTTGGTTAGGCCGCTTTGGTTTCTTGTCAGCGCTAAAGGAACTTTATTATAGGCGGTCAGAACTGTGGTTTTTCCGGTCCATTACAATACCCATCATGCCAAAAGATACCTGTATGTCACTAAGTGTTTTGGGTGCAGGCATTTTGATTATTGCTTCAACCTTATCTTGTAGGCATTGAATCCTATCTTGTGAGATGGCGTGCCCAAGAAAATCTAGCTTCTTCTGGAAGGATGTGCATTTGGAAGTCTTCAGTTTGATGCTAGATGCCTGCAAGCACTGTAACACTTCTTTTAAGTGCATGAGGTGCTCGTTAAAAGTCCTGGAGAAGACTGTGATATCATCGAGATAGACAATAACAAAGCTCAGCCTAAGATCCTGGAGAATGTGATCCATTGCCCGCTGAAAAGTAGCAGGCGCATTACACAACCCCTGAGGTAGCCAAGTGGGTTGGAACAAACCTCTCTGCAGATAAGGGCACACTTCTCATGATCCTGTGAAGAAAGGTCCATCTGCCAGTATCCACATGCCAAGTCAATGGAGGAGAAGTTAGACCAAGAAAGTTGGGTCAGATTATCATCAATGTGGGGGATCAGATAACTATCCTTCTTTGTGAAGTTGTTTAATTTTTGGTAGTCCATCACTATCCAATGACCTCCTTTTTTCTTCTTTATCAGTAGAAGAGGGGACGACCAAGGGCTTTGTGAGAGCACCAGAAACTCAGCGTCCAGCAGCTGTTTGAGCTCCGTCTGCATCTGTGGCTCATCAACTTTGATTTGTGGTAGGGTTTGGATTAAATAAGGTGAGCCTCCCCAACATCAATAGTATGAGTCCAACCCTTCATGTGCCCATAGTTTATATCAGATCTGGAGAAAATGGCACTATTGGATTCAAGCATGGTGTGGACTTTGTTAAGCTTTGCTGGGGTTAGTTCATCATAAATATGGACAGTAGGCAGAGTACACAATGATTGATCCAATGATGATCCCATATCTGCCATGGAACTGATACAGTGAACATGTTTAATGTCCTCACTAGGGACCAGCAGGCATCTTCCGATCTCCTGATGCTTTTTTATGACCATGTCTTTGTTGGTGAGATTACCCAGCAGGAGATTATTAGGTCGTTGATAAGCTGGGTCTAGCACACCTGGATTTACTTGGGGCTCTAGGGCTAACTCGATCAATGCTGATTAGGTGCAATAAGAAGTTGTGGGGGATTTGTAAGGTAATTTTAGTGTCAACTACCCGTTGTTCACCCGCTTTGATTAATACATCTTTGGATGCATAGAAAGGGTTACACTCTAGGGCGTCCACTGAGTAGGGAAACATTTTTGTATCATGTCCCGCTGTTGTTTAGTGCAGAGATAGAGCGGTGAGGGATAATCAACTGTGCAGCATACTCCTTATTATTAAGCTCATTGCTGGCCAGAATCAGAGGAACCTCGTAGTTCAGCAGTGAGAGATAGCCCTGCTTCAAGTTAATAATCCCTTTATATTCAAGCATAAACTGTGTACAAATGAGTAGGTCATAGGTATCTTTTCAAGGCCACCATTGGGGCTGACAAGATGAGCTTTCCAAAACGATTGGGAATAGAAGATTAGGCCCCAATAGCGCAGGTGTTGGTAGGAACAGCAGTTCCAAACTCAGGGGTGTAGTCGAGGTCAGGGGCAGCTTAATCTTTTTTATGAGTTTTGATGATACCACGTTTACTAGGTATCCAGTGTCAAGGATAGATGTGACCCACACTCCATTGAAAACGACCTTTATCTTGATTAGTGTTCCACCCAAGTTGGGGGAAGAGCTAGGACCTTCTTCAAACGGATAGTAGAAGAAAGTCTTTTGGCCGTTTCAGTGTATTTTTATTGGATAGACTTCAGGGCATTAACGCACTGAGTGGATTGAATCAGTGTGGAAATGAGCTGGTCAGCGTCACTAGCAGTTTAAATAACCTCAAAATCCTTCAGAACTTGATGGAGGTAAGTTTGGTGTAGTACCATAGCCATATCTACTCTTTCCTGGTTCAACCTTTCAAGTACCCTTACTTCAACTGAAGCTCCCAAGACATAATAGCTTACATCTTCACCACCCCCTTAAGATTCTTCATCAGAGGGTTATCATTGCACTTCAGGGTGTCCATCAGTTGTGAGATAAGCTCAAGGTTTCCTTTGTTTCAGAAGATGTTCTGGGACACTCAAATACCCAGGTGGCTTTTTAGGAGATGCTTTAATGGTTATGGCTCTACATTTGTACATTGATGTAGGGGGTTTGGGCTACCCCATGGCAACAGGTTTTGAGCTAGATATGGTCAGAAGAGATGCTGAGGGATAGAGATAGTGCCTTGGTTGGACGTGACAATTGAGACAATTTGGAAGGCCGCTCTGATGAAGAAGGAGAGCAGGGAAAAGTGATAGCTAACTTCACAAGCTGAATTTTTGGAGCTGGAGATGGAGGGGTGCGCTGCCCTGTCACTTCTAGTATCCTCTGCCTATCTTCTCATGAAAGAACCATCTCGTTGTGGCAGCTCTGAAAAAGAAGATTTCCAAATAGATAAAGCCATAGAAGAGGCTGGAGGGGTTATAGTAGATTCTTGCCTCATAGCTCCTGGCATATCATCATGTTCATAAAACTAAGCCTCTGCTAGCAGAGCCTCCTTGATATCCCATAAATTTCAGACTGAGCACTTGACTGAGGTGATATGCATTGCTAAGGAGGGATGGGACGCCAAGCCAGCCAAGTTAGCAGCAATAGCATCGTCTAGTGGCAGCATTTTTGCAAGTGATAGCGGTTAAGCTTTACTATAAAACTTCTCAACAAAATAGGCGATTGATTCTCCTTTTTTCAGGCTAAGGCACGTAAAGGCCTGTTTTTGCCTTCTTGGACTCTGTGGGGAGCCAAATTACTCAATGTGTGCTTGTGTAATCTCTGCCCAGGTGTTGAGGGTGGCCATGTGCAGAACCATTATTTCCTGAACCATACGACTCAAGCAAGGAAGGGTGTGCTTGATTTCAAGCCGGTTAGTTGCTCCTTCCATGGCAACTTCATACATAAAGAAGAAGAGGCAGTACTTTCCTCATCTGGGGTAAACTTGTCCCTAATTGGGGTTTATGTATATTGGGGTTGTCCACATAAGAGCCTTGAAAGGAGTGCTTCTTGAGCCTTTTGAGGAGAGACATATCATTGGCTAACTGAAATTTCAGAGAAGCTAGCTGGGGGTTAATTTCAGCAGGGAGGTTGTGAAGTTGACTTTCCTCACCAACCTCCATTTTTTACAGTTTATTTGGTGGTGACAGGGGCCTCTGTAGTGAGCACCACTTGTCAAAATCTTGGCGTTAACATAGGCCCAGTGGTGCTATTTGCAAAGGATTTGACAATTTTAAAGAAGCAGGAGTGACAAAACTTAAATGATGTTTAATAAAATAGGGATTTTTGGAAACCACATATAATAAACTAGGAAACTTTAAATTAAGGAAAATAGGATGGTTTTTTAGTAATCTTATTAGTGATGGCGATGGGTTGAAAAAAGAACCCTATTACTATGTCACTGCTTAGTATGTAAACAATATGAAATTTAATTGAGATGCCAAGCAATTCAGTCTAAGATATGAGTATCTGAATTAAGAAATATAGGGATTTAACCTGTGAGAACTCTCAAAAGTTACTTTGTTTTAATGGAATGGATGATGAAGGGTTGATAGTAGGTAATACAAGTCCAATAGTCAATGATTTGATATATCTGAACCAATTACTGAAGGGGAGAAATTTTTACATTTGGTGGGACCCTCTCTAAGGCTATATAAGGAGTGGTCTCCATGTAGGTGGTTTAGCTAAATTATTAATGGGAAGAGGAGGAACCTCAGATGGACTCCCCAGATTCTGCCACATGGTTGGTGCATTCCAACTACCCAAACTTGTGCTATTTGGCTGAGAAACATTACTAAAAGTATTGCCCCAATTTGAGGGGTTCCACCAAGGGTCAGCCAAGGTCTTTTGGCCGATTTTGTACTTATTATAAACTGAAGCATTCTTATTACAAAATTGGACTTGTAATTGCCTGACACCCTTACAAAGTCATACTATTCTTTCCTCTTTTATTTTTATGTAAAGCTACAATATTTCATAGTTTTCTGCCTTGTCTTCTGTTCAACAGTAACTGTTGTGGCATTAAAATCACGGTTTATAGAACTATACAGGTGGGTCAAACTTTAAACCTATTTGAGGTAGGTTATCTTTGGGACAAATATATAGCTGAGATATCAGCCAGAGGCCATATTTTAACCAGGGAATTTTTAGTTGTAGCAGGAATTATCACTACTAGATACCACCCTTTAAAAAATATGGTTTAAGGTAAAAAAATACTCAGCAACAACTATTGATAAGCTACTCCATATTAATAAGCATATATGTATATGTGTAGTTTATCGATATTAATCCAATAAAACTTTGATATAAATCCTATTAGAATGTAGAACCATATAAGCATATGCAAAAAATTTCATATGCTACCTAGCTCTAAAACAACCTTTTATAGTATAATTTAGTTTATATAGTTTAATAAAGTTTAACATGTGGCAATTTATTGAAAAGGTTTGTACAATTGGCAGCTTTTTATCAAAGGTACTATCTTAGGACATTTCATTATAATGACATATAACTTAATAAATTAAGTGTATAGTTATATGATACTCTACACTAAATCAATATAATATCATTTCCTAAAGTTTCAATTGAGTACAAAGACATTAGACCAGTATACCATATGTATAGTTTTACCATTTAAAAGCATTTCATCTCAAATATAATCTCAAATTAAAAGTGTATTAAGGAATATAGGACAACGTTAATTAGGAATCCATTCTAAATTCTATCTATATAACGCAAATAGCTAAAGAAAAAAGGCACATGATTTTGGGGTAGTTAGTGGAGAGAGCTGTATAAGCTATAAGGGAATTTGAAGATAAAGCTAATACTAATTTAATTGAGACATTGACTATTTCTATAAAAATATTGAAGTTTGCAAAAACTGTTGGTTTTTTTACAAAAATCAAAGAACAACTTACTTTAACCAAATTTCAGATTAAAAATGACAGTAAAAGTTTAATTTGAAACCCAAAATCTACTTATGGTTATAATCAAGCATGACTCAGACGTATTCCCATGGGTCTATGGAAAATTAAAAACTGACAGTATGAGTTTAAAATCATATTAAAATAAAGGTTTAATTAACAAGATTGTTTGAGATGATCTTTAAGCTTCAAAAATTATTTTGAATATACTCCTTGACGGTCACTGGCTTCAACCCTGGAACTACGGCAACATCATTTTTCACATTGAAAATGCCACCATTTTCAATCTCTAAGCGAAGGCCCGTCAATACTTTAGTTAAAGCATCTGCGTTCTCATCGGCAAGGATAGCTTTAGCATCGTCAACTGAAGTGTGTTGGACATCAAATTTGGTGGATTTGGTTACTGAAGCATCATTAGCGATATTCAGTAAGGTTGTCTCGTCTCCAGTGATGAACAATTTGGTGTTTCTGGAGATTGGGAGATTGATTGTCCCAACAACAAACTTGGCCATATCCTTTAATGAAGTAACGCTGATCTTTGTTTTGCCATCTCCAATGATGGAAACCTTATGGTTGGGAATATCGAACCCCATATAAGGAACCAAAAGATTCTCAATGAAGAAACCGTTGATGTAGTAGGTGTACTCCAGTCCAGATGCTTCAACAAATTCACGCGTCTTAACTTTGGGTGCAAAGAAAGGATTTGAATTGCTGAAAATTAGAAACCAATACATGTTATACTTACCCTTCGAAATCCGCCCCAAATTCGGACGGGATGAATCTAGTTACGCCGGCTTCCTTGGCAGCTATAATGAAACGCTCTTGATTCTCATACATGTCGTAGGATCCAATGGCTGAAATAACCACTTGAGTGTTTTGAAGCGCTACCTTAAGGCTATCTTTATCTTCATACTTGACTTGGATGACTTCGGCGCCTCCCTTGCGGAACTGATCCAATAGTTCGGGTGCCTTTGTGTTGGCACGAGTTAGCACTTTCACGTTGAAGTTTCCTGAAGAAAGGAACTCCGTTGTGAGATACTTGCCAACATTGCCAGTTCCACCAATGATTGCTACGTTTTTAAAGGCCATTTGAAGTTTTTAATCAAAGTAATGCTGAGTTTCAATGAGCAACCCATCTTTTTATACCCTTGTACGAGTTGCCACCTCGTGTATCCTTTAATCAGATTCCAAATCACTATTTGTAATTGAAACCTCGTCGTTTCATTTAAGTTTAATAAATCTTAATTTAAAGCGGGTGAATCGATGCCTTGGTTTTTATTGAATTTGACTTGGAGTTAAACCTGTGACGCGTTTAGATCTATACTTAAACAGTTATGTAAGTTTTTATAACTGATGCTCTTTTTATTGGCTTTAACAATGATACCACTATTTGATTTGTGGCTTGGGGGTTTAGGTATAGGGTGACAAATTCTATCCTTTACAATATAGCACCTTTAAAAATTTAAAGACAATGGCATAGAAGTTGATTTCAAATATAGTCCACACTCGATTTGAGTCTAGAATTTAAGTATTTATTTCGCCATAATAAAGAGAGTTATTTGCATAAAACTCCACCCTCAAACGTGAGGATCGTGTTTTTATTACAAATAAGGGTTATGCATACTACAGTCTGATTTCAAATCAACATGCCCTCCTAACTTATGCCATCCGATCTAATTTTAATTTAATGAGGTTTATACTCAGATAGTTCACATTGTAATCGAGATCTTACGACCAGCAGTGACGCGTTTTTATCCTAATTATTAAATTCTATTTATTTATTCGAGGTGGGCCGACCTATGGACGATACCGCATCGATAATGAGGAAATGTAAAATTGAAATCAATGGGAAAGGAGGATAAATTCCGGTAAACTCCACGCGCAGCGTTCTGATAGGCCAGGAACTCCATGGACCGCCTTGCTATTTGCTGTCTTGGTTCGGGCATTGGTGCGCAAAGCCAACAGTCCGATCATTCCCTAACCATTCATCTAGCGGGTTCTAATTCGGACGGCGGTGGTCGAGCCCTACTCTACCCGCTGGGGCACCCTCCCCTTCCAATTATTAAATTCTAATTTTATATATTATTTTATTTTTTGATATGATATATGTCCTTTGGCTGGGGGATAAGTTCAAAGTATGAGATCATACCTGACGAGCTTAAATGATTATGGGCGTGGATTGTTTTTGCATAGGTTACCAATAAAATTGACTAGATTTAATAGATTTAAAATGAATTATTGTAGATAGTGATCAGTAAATTTACTATAGATTGACCAATTAAATCAACAAAATAAACAAAATGAGGTAAAATAGATAGATGTCTGAAAGTTTACCATATAATTGACTAATAATATCAACTAAATAATAAAAACTATAACTAAAAACTGCTAACTCTCTTTCTGCTCAGCATAACTTTCCAAGCAAAATTACACAAATTAATAAAACAAATCAAATTCACCCATAGTAGTTTCACTCCAATATCCTCAGATTCTCCACTGGCTGCTCCAGCGTGGGGCAGTGGCAAAACTCCCCCTGCAATTTTCCATCCATCAGGAAAATGCACTAGGACTGGTTCACCCAGTCACTCTAAACCCATGGGTCAATTCTTTCTGCCCAAGGACCTTGATGCCCACCTTGCTCATACCCAAGCAGTACCTCACTGCCCCCTAGTGCTCCCCCAGAGCAACATGCGCTACAGCCTAAGGGTCAAATATGGGAAACTATTCCCATACCATGACCAAGCCATTATCAAAATAGCACAGGCGGTGATGACACCCACCAGTTTTATAGATTTCTGCCCCTACAAGGGGTATTTCAACCTCAGCTTCACCTGCAAAGCTGATGCTGCCACTGCAGCAACTGTGCCCCTGGTATTCCAGAGCACCCCTCTCCCCACAACTCAGACTCAGCTCCCAGCGGACACCACCTTAGTGGTTCAGTTTGCTGGCTTACCTACCCACCTCCCCCTGAAGTGCTCCATCAGGAGCTGATGGACAGTTTGGCAGCCTATGGCTCCAACCCCATCTTACAATTTGTGGCCCCAAATGGGGCCACATGACTTGCTGGGCCTTGGGCATATGCCACAATCAGCCCTGAATTTAATAAAATCATGGTGACAATTCCACTGCACACCATTATTCCCTCAGCGCCTGACCATCCATTTTGGGCCCACATCAAGGGTGGGGGGATGATCTATCTGTCATGTTTTGAGTTAGACCACTCAAAATACAAGTGCCCCTCATTAGCCACTTCCAGTGGATTGGATGACTCATCCGCTGACCTCCAATCTGCTGCCCACCCTGTATAATTTCCAGTATGGGGTACAATCCTACCTCCCCCACCCCCAAATCCTGTTGCTGCAGCTGCACCTGCAGCCACCAATCAGCCTCCTCCTCACCCCAATACCACACACACACACACACACACACACACACACACACACACACACACACACACACACACACACACACACACACACACACACACACACACACACACACACACACACACACACACACACACACACACACACACACACACACACACACACACACACACACACACACACACACGCCATAAATAATTCCAGCAATCAAGCATCAGATTGGATCCCAGTTCAATCCCATGCTTCCTCAAATGATTCAACCAAATC
This sequence comes from Massospora cicadina, assembly GCA_022478985.1. NCBI lineage: Eukaryota > Fungi > Entomophthoromycota > Entomophthoromycetes > Entomophthorales > Entomophthoraceae > Massospora > Massospora cicadina. The sequence continues at coordinate 65,242 of JAKSZP010008343.1, forward strand.
TCAACCATACACTGATTCCCCAATCCAATTCAACCAAAACCCATGGGAATTATTGGCTGAAATTGACAAATCAGGTAAGTTCATTGAAGAACCATCTCTGCAAATTGAGCGGTTTGTTAATGCAGAATGGGATGCCAGATACCCTCCTCAACTATATACCCTGCAGCCAAATGCCAAATCATTTTGCAGTGACCACCAGCTTGCAGTTGAAGCAGCTGCAACACCAGATTGTCATCCCCTGAGTAAAGCCATCACTAAATCAGTAGCAACGCTCACAGGAGGAATTCCACCTCCTGTTATCCCCCCAACCTTAACCCCAAAAAGTAAAATCACAGTGAACCAGCTACACAAAAATGTAAACAATGCTATCAGGAACGTGGTAACTTTAGCACAGAATCCAAAAGCAAAAATAACCTGAACCAACATTGCCACAATCGTTAAACTCCCAGATGCACGCATCAAAGCTGAAAAGCTTTAACTGAATACCTCAGTGCCATTTACCTAGCTGGCAATTTCCATGAAATCCCAATTATTAGAGATATCAAACCCCATGCCGCAGATGCCCCAACGCCATTACTGTCTGCCGTGACATACATCCTACTATGGGAGGAAGAAGCTGCTGCCAAAGAGGCCGTTGAAGATGAGCCCCCTGACTGTCATGGAAATGGCAGAAGAAGTTTAGGCCAGCCTACCAGTTGGGATCCGTAAGCATCCAAAAAGCAAGCCAGAATGCCAGAGGCATTGCTGGCCGAATGACTTGATATGGAGCTGGGCATTGGGAAATAACAAATTGTTGGTGCAGCACAACCTTGAGTATGATCCCAATGATGAACCACAATGAACCCACTCCCAACCCAGGGGAACTTGCTGCAGGAGGTGGGATCACCAAGATGGTTTTGATGAGTTCCTTGGCATATGGGGTCATTTCAACTGTGGTGGCAAGGAGACGGATTCTCTCTTGCAATTGGTGGATGTAAGGCCACAAGATGCCCATGTACTGATACCAGAAGTTCATGATAATGGGGTTGTACGCCAAAAATATTGGACTCACTGAATCCAATTAACGATGGAGGGGGCCATAGTGACCAAGAGTACTGGTAGAGCCCATCCAGTATTTGGACTGACAGGCCACCAGGGAAACGCCATCAGGGATGCAGTCAGAAGGGATAATACAATAAAAAAATTGTTTGGGTTTTTGGCAAAATTTCATTGAAAGGAAATGAAGAAAATTGACCTGCAATTTTCTCAGTGCTATGTAACTGGTTAAATAGTGGTCAATTGGGGTAGTGACAAGCTGGGATTGGGACCCTCAATTATGACCTAACTGGAAAATTATTCAAGAATGGGCGGGTTTGTTCCTTGGGAACTAACATTGAAAATTTGGTGGTGGGCTGATTTGCTGTTGGTTTGACCTCGAACATCTGAAACAAGGCTTGGCTATGTTTCCAACAGTTGGTGTGATGGCATTCGGCCTGACAAGCGATGAGAATCCCCCAAGGCCACCCCACATAGGGGTGGGTCCATTTGGTTGGGAACAGGTTCAGGATGCCCAACCCGTACACGCTTAGTTGCTGGGCCATTTATTTGGTCAGTGGCATCACATTGGCTGCAATGCCCAAATTGCTGACAGGGGGCTTTGAACCCTCATTGATGGTGCCCGATGCTATAGCCTGATTGTCAAGGATGATCCCTGATGACTTTGGAAGGAAGGTGATTTGTTCAATTGACATATTAATCAAACTAGAACCATTGGGCGTTCCAGCCAATACCTCAGTCTTCATGCCTTTCTGGCCATTTGAGATCCATGAATCAGCCAGATTGCCCCCTGTTGGGATTTTTGCCCATATTCCCAGCCTGCTAGATTACCTGGTATTGCTAGGGGAAAAATTCCCTAAAGCGAAGTGAATTGGAAATTGGTTGATCCAATTTTGGAGGAACTACGTTCAGGGGAATTTAGGATATTTGTCTGGTCATATCCATCGGGGATCAATCCAAATGAATACCTAATATCTCATCGGGTGGAGCAGCTGATGAAATAGGGGCATCTGATAGTTATTAACTATCAGGTGTACCAATTGGGATCAGTCAGGTTTCATCACCAACTGATTGGGAATGTTTAATAAGTTGCGAGGTGAGTGATGCCACCTGCAACTAGCAAGTCGATTGGTTGGTGAAGAGACCTGTCATAACGAGTAAAAAGTCCCATTATCTAAGCAGGTCGCTAGCCAATTATGGTTGATTTGCTTGGATCGAGAGGAAAACATTAGGGACACATTTCTGACTCTTTCCGTTTGAGGTCTCAAGGATGTCCAATGTTGGAATCCTAGTCAGGATGGGGAAGTCCATCGCTGCTGAGATGAGGAAGGGTGATTCAATGGCAACAGCTGCCATTTCATCAAAGAGGTGTCAACTGAGGGTTAGATGGCCAAATCCCCTATAAATTCCCTAGGATTCACTCTAATAATGGATAGACATTAAAATAGACATTAATATAGATAAAAACATATACATTACTACTTTAGAACATCATTAGTTTTATTTTAGATTCAGTAATAGTTAGACTATCAGCATCTAGCGTGAAGATTCCATCTCAAGGATATTATTGCAGGAGGCAATAATTGGTAGACTCTCAGAGAAGATTAGAGATCTGAGCGGGGATCTAGAGACAAAGGGAACCACAGCTATGGGATTGCTGCCAACTGTGTGTTGAGCCAAAGGAGACTGTCATCAGAGGATCTTAACGAAGATCAAGTGGACAGGATTACAGGGAACAAATCCCTATGAGTACAATATCCAGTATTAATCAGAAATACCAGACAAAGCGTTGGGCCTGAAAATAATTCTAACTCAGCTATGGATAATAGTCATCATACTATTATTGAATTACATATATATATTCTTACAACGCAAGGTGCACAAGGAAACTGAACCTGTGCAGTAAAAAGGTTATTGGGTTGACAACTGATAATCAACCCAATGGAGTAAATTTTTCCACCCCCCAAATTGGATCTGACCAATTTCAATTCGACAATCTTGGTGCAGATTTTGCTAATTCCCTGTAACAGTTCTGCCAAGGTGAGTGTGAGTACTGGGGGTGGAATCCAAAGCGGAAGAGCTGTTACCCACTGCTCATCTACTATGTGAGCGAGATCGCCCTGAGTAACAAGAGGTACTGCCATCCTCTTTGGTGTCTTCTTACTCAGGAATGGGAAAATGGCCCAATCAACCACCAGGGGACGTTCCTGGGACTTACACCAACCCCCCTCCCCTTCCACCATGGAGGGATAAGCAGTTTCCGCTGCCCACCTGGTTGGTTGGTTTTCAAAGCATTTCACTCAATCCGCTCATTAGGGCGTTTTGTTTGAACCAAGTAGTTACATTAGTTTTTTTAGTCTAGTTTTAGCTTTGGTAATGTCCATCCCCTGGTCAGCTTGCCTCAAATAAATAATTAAAAACTGCTAACCTATACCTGAAACTTTAGACTAATTAAGTAAACTGAACAATTATATATATATCATAGAATATTTTTTGTCAAGTTTATCTGAGATCAGTAAATAGTCTAGGAGTAGGTGCTGAAATAAACATGCATTTATAATGATTTATTTATAAGACGATTTACTAAACCACATCAACTAAAATGTGACCTAATTTAATATAAATTAGATAAATTTGAATTTATCTACCAGCTACTTGCCTGCTGTCATATAAAGTTTTAGTTAGGCTAATCAAATCATTGCTAAAGTAATCTAACCATCTCAGGTATTATTCTTCTAAAAAATGACAAAACACAATGATAGTATCATATCATAACAGTAGATAAAATGTTAAAAAAGTTTCTACCAACTTTCAGCCATAAGGCTTATATCATGCACTTAAGTTTTTTAACATAAGGTAAAACTTTAATCATTTTTGTTTATATTTTATTTGAGGTGGGCCGACCTGGGGACAATACTGCACCAATGAAGGAAAGTGAAGAAAATGGGAAAGGAGGAATAAAATCTGGAAAACCTTCATGCATGGCATATGATAGGCCAGGAACTCCATGGACTGCCTTTGATATTCACTATCTCAGTTCAGGGCATTGGTGCGCAACGCCAACACAGTCATAATTGTCCCCTGCCCAAAGTTCCTGTATCAGAATCAAACTCAGGGAGGCAGTGGTAGAGGTCCCTATTCTACCACTGAGGTATACTCCCCTTTAAATTCTAATTTTTTAAAAGAATTACTTTTATTACTGACCTAAGATAAGAAGTTATATACCAAACTTAAAGATATTAGGAATCTCAGCTGTGAGATTAGAGACCGTTCTTTGAAAATATTGTAAATTGAGAAAAACTTTATATGGGGTTTCAATAAAACAGTTAGATCATATGCTGCTATTCAAAAAATATACTGAAATTACGTTGACCCTACAATAATTAAAATGTAGCATTTATATAATGTCCCATAGTATGAAGGAATGCTTATTACTTTAGTTATGCATTATAATTGCTACTGAAACTCAATATTAAGATTATAAAGAGCTGATAAATTTTATCAGTAAGTACTTATATGATAATGCAGACAATTTACAAGTCTGATTATATAAAATGAGTGTTCCAGTTCAAAATAAGGATGAAGTTAAGGATGAAATCAGCCAAAAGACCCTGGCCAATTCTCCGTGGAACCCTTTGAATTGGAGCAATACAGTTATTAATGATACTCAGACAAATAGCATGAGTTCAAGTAGGTGAATTTCACCAAATATACAGTAAAATCAGGGGAGTATATTGGAGGTTCCTCCCTGGCCCACTTCTAGTTCTTTCATTCACCTAAGTGGGGACCACCCCATTTTATAGGCTTGGCAGGGGTCCCCCAAGGTGCAACTATTTTCTCTCATGGTGATTGGTTAAAATGTATTAAATCATTACCCCATGAGTTCATCTTTCCTACAATTGACCCTCCATCAGCCATTTCAGCAAATCAAGATGAGTTAAAAGCTCTGATAGGTCGACAACCTATATTTCCTAAAGATAGCTTGAAGCTAATATTAAATTTATGCCTATCTCAGTCTGAGCCCTGAGTTAATTTAAATACTAAGCAGTAGATTGTAACAGGGTTCTCTTTTATTACTGTAAGTCTAGGAGAACATCCCCTTTGTAGATCGGGTGATTTTCTCATTCCCAAACAAGAAGGGTCCAAAAAGAGTGGCTGTACCTCTTGTCAACCAGGGCAATATCACTCATGTGGTAGATGAGTGCTGGTAACAGCATTCACTCTAAAGGTTCCTCCCCTCTGCTGAACCTGTGCACCAAATTGAGGAAATCTGCACTGAGATTACCAAATCAAAGATGAAAGGTCCAAAACCAATGGGAATAAAGCCTGATGATTGGAAAACTAATATTTGGAAAGAGACAGTGAGAGAAATATCAGCTGGAATCATGGACAACATCAAGCCTTCAATTGATATGATTGCCACTGACAAATTCCCTGCAAAATTGTTAGGGATTGTTACTGATGTTTCAAAACCTCTAGTTCAAAAATTAGAAGTTGTACCCGACACAACTCATTTGACCAAATGAATGCTTCAGCGATTGGGCATGGGCGGGTTGGCCATACCAAACCTGTTTCCAACCAATTGGGGCCGCTCCTATGTGGGGTGGCTCTAGAGAATTTCTGTTGCTTGTCAGGCCAGATGCCGTTGTGCCAACTGACATAAACACAGTCAAGCATCAGTCCAGGCGTTTGTGGATGAACCAATAGTGACTTGGCCTGACGCCAAATCCTTCAATGTCAGTTACAATTAAAATTATCCTCCCCCTCCCCCAAAAATTCACTGGTTAGGTCAAATTTAAGAGACCAATCCCTGCTTTGACCCGTTACCAATCAAACACTATTTAATCAGTTGCATTGCACTGAGAAAATTGTTGGTCAGATTTCTTCATTTATCCTTCCAATAAAACCTTTTACCCAAATTACAGTTTTTACGTTGAAAACCAAACCGCCCTTTCCACCGGTTTTCCAACAACTCTCAGGGTTTATGGCCATGTTTACCTGATATTTTGCTTGGTGTCTATACATGATTATAGCTCAGGGGTACTTAATGGCAGAACTCCTTCCTAGTTCCATAACTGTCATACTAGCAGCAGTGCCACTGGCATTTGTGTTTGCATTTGGGTGCTTCAGCACTTAAGCTGGCAAGTCAGTCTAAAAATAATTTACTTTTTTCCTGAAATAGTTGACCAACCATCATTCCTAACCATTTCCGCCTTTCTCATTGATATTGGCATAGCAATGGTCCTTTTTTCTCAGCTGAACCAGGTTGTGAAGAAATTGTACTCTGGTCATAATAGTCTAGTACCTCTCAAATTGCTCAAAGCACATCCCACAGTTGTTGTAGACATTGTGCCCATGTCAGTATGTTCTGGCATTCTGACTTGCAAAGGGTTTACCCCTGCAATGAAACTAATGGTTTCTCCCAATCCTAATACCATCTCTTCCATATCAACATATTCAACTTCAGCTGCCAATAAAAATATTCTTGCCTACTTTCTACTGCCCATGAAGATTAGTATCAGATATTATCACGTCTCCTTTGAGGCTTTGGTGGATACCGGAGCAGCCAGTAATTTTATGAGTGTAGAGTTAGCCCAACAATTGGAGCTTGACCTGGACATAGGTCCTTTGGTGATGGTTGCTTCATCAGCCTCCCAGACCTCATATCTAGTCCCTTAGCCGGTTTCTATCTCAGTACATCAGTTTAGCTTTTGTGATCAGTTCTCAGAAATGCCAAACTTGGTGTTTCCGGTTATCTTGGGGGTCAGAAGGTGGCGTCAGCAACATGTTAAGATTCACTTGTGGTCAAATATGTTGTCATTTTTTAATGATCAAACAGAAGTTGAATTTCCCTTAGTCATACTCTTAAGAAAACACAAGGCTGCAGCTCCATCACTTTCCTTGTTTCCCCTGCGGGCCTTCCGTCTAATTTTCCTGAAAATTGAACTATAGAAGTATTTTTGATTCAAAGAAAGTAAAATCATCTTCCCTCCCACACTAAATTTGACTTAGGATTCTGAACAACAGTACAGTTGGTGAACATCAACTGCCCAGTGTATCCACACACAGTGGAGGAGGAGGATGCTCTTAACACCTAGTTAGATGATATGCTTAAGAAAGGGTGGTTGTTTAAAGAAACGTCACCAATTTCCTCTCCCATCGTTTTTGCCAAGAAGGCCAATTTTCCTTCCATCCCTGCATGGATTATGGACACCTAAACAAAATTACACTGAGTGATCCCAACCCCTTGCAACTGGAACTAACTATCATTCAAGCAATAGCTAAGTATAATATGTTCTCCAAGCTTGATCTCGTTAATGCCTTCAACCAAATATGGGTAAGGGAAGGTCAAGAGTGACTTACTGCGATATGAAAAAAGTGAGGTACTTCTCAATTCCGTGTAATGCCTTTGGGTTAAAGAACGCGCCCGCCAAATTTCAAAGAATAATTGATAGTGTGCTGAGTGACCTCTGGTTTACTTGCACGGTTGCATATATTGATGACATCTTGGTTCACTCCCCAACTCCCAAACAACACACTAAAGACTTGGAAGTGTTTGTGGCTGCTTTGCACAAGGCAGGCCTGTTTTTCAAGCCTTCAAAGTTTGAGTTTTATAAGGAGGAAGTTACCTTTCTTGGGAACCTGGTCCTCAAAGATTGTTATGCCATCAGCCCAACAAGTTGGATGCCATCCATGAATGGCCAACTCCAACAACCTAGAAACAAAATTGGAGTTTCTTGGGCACCATTATTTTCCTAAAGAAATTTTTCCCAGCCCTTTCTCAGTTAGCCACTCCGCTTCACCCCCTCACAGGTAAGAATGTACCTTTTCGTCAGACACCCAAGTGCTAGCAGGCGTTTGAGTCAATTAAAGAGGTTTTCTTATCTCCCCCATCTAAAACACATGGACCCTCCAAACTGTATATCGTCACCTGGGATGCTTTATCAATAGCAGTTGGAGCAGTTCTTCTTCAGAAGCATGATGGTTTAGAACATCTGGTCACCTACTTTTCCCAAAAATTTTCCTCCACTGAGCAATTATGGGCCATCTACAATAAGGAATTGGCAGCCATAGCATTAACGTTGACTCATTGATGGTATCTGTTACACGGTGCCTGGTATGAGTTAACTGTGCGTACAGACCACCAAGCGCTTCTGTATTTCCATAAACCACAAAAATTGCACGTAGGTAAGCTCTTACCTATTGGTATTTATGCAGCTTCAATTTTAGTACAAATTCATGAAAGGTGCATTAAATGTGCTTCCTGATTTACTTAGTCGTAACCTGTCTCATTGCCCCATAGACTCAGATGAAGTGGACCTGGTTACTGTGATTCCCACCACCCAAATTTTATCTATTGCACCACCTGTGATAACGACAGTAGACTTAGCTCCTGATGCTCCTCTCATTTCATGGGTTTTAGCAGCTCAAATGACCTTTCACAAAGGAGTGGAGTTATTAGACCAATTGTCCCTTCAAACTCACAAACATTTCCTATACTCCTTGGTGGAAGGTCTCATTTATTTTTGGTCATGGGTTTAGGGTTCCCCCTCTCTTCAGAGTGGAGGTGTTTTGGGCACATCATGACCCTCACACAATTGGCCATCCAGGTAATAAGAAATATACCAAGTTTATCAAATGGACTTTTAATTGGATGGGCTTATCAAAGGAAGTACCAGCCTGGATCGCAGATTGTGTTACTTGCACACATGCCAAGTTGGATCAATCAGGAAGAAATGATCTTCTTCATCCTTT